>CAWUBA010000227.1:0-13000 GCA_963920205.1 Stenodema calcarata | reverse complement strand
CTGAGGCTCAGCCTCACTGAGGCTCAGCCTCACTGAGGCTCCCTGAGGCTCAGCCTCACTGAGGCTCCCTGAGGCTCAGCCTCCCACCTCCCTGAGGCTCCCTAAGGCGCAGCCTAACAGACGCTCCCTGAGGCTAAACCTCACTGACGCTCCCTGAGGCTCAAACTCACTCAGCCTCCCTGAGCAACCTGAGGCTCCTTGATGCTCAGCCTCACTGAGGCTCCCTGAGGCTCAGCCTCACTCAGCCTCCCTGACGCTCCCTGAGGCTCAGCCTCACTCAGCCTCCCTGAGCTCCTTGAGGCTCCCTTTGGCTCCCTGAGGCTCAGCCTCACTGAGGCTCGTGATAACGAAAAAAATTTTTTTCTTTGGGCGATTCCAATGGTTCATTATCGAAGATAATAAACCAAAAGTTGACTTCATATCGACTCGAGGTGTTTATTTGAGTTCGAATGGACCTCCAAGATGAGCAATTGTCGACTCAAATACTTCGTGAAAACGAAAAAACTCTGCAAATTCTTGACACAACGGTTTATTATCTTCCTTGTGCAGATCACCCTTCTGTCTATACCAGACTGTGTTGCAAATCGGCACCATACCATATTCTCACCGTACTCATACCATACCATACGAATTTCTTTCCTATCATACTATACCAAATCATACATACAATAATATACCATACCATACTCATACCATGTCATACAAACCGAGTGAATATTGAAATGTCATCCATTTCTGACCTATTTTTAAAATTTCAAGTCAATAGCTCATCATCAAAATTTAATTTGTATTATTACAAAAAGGTATTATTTAAACAATTTTACAGATGAGAAACCGAGTGAATATTGCAATGTGGTCTATCCCCGACTCACGGTTAAAATTTCTAGACTGTAGTTTACCGGGAAGATGAAAAAAGGTAGTTTTATTCTGGGCGTCTGGGGGTTGGGTCACATAACGGCCGTTTTCGACGCGAAAGTTTAGTGTTTTTCCTAAACCTTTGCGCGCTCACTGTGAACGAACGGCTGGTCGCACAAAAATCCAATTGGTCTTAAATGATTGGTAATTTTTCAGGTCATTCAAAAGTGAACTAAAAATTACACGGTTCAGTTGAATATTTTGAGATATGACATCGTCGAAATTTTAAATTTCGTTTTGTACCCCTTCCCCTTGACCTAGGGTTATGAAAAGTTTCGAGGATCATTGTGGGGCTGGTCCAAACCCAGAAACCAAATTTCGTAATTTTAGCTCAACGCTAACTGGGCAAAGTGCCACGGACGGCGTACGGCGTACGGTGTACGGCGTACGGCGGACGGACGGATTTTGGTTTATTATCTTCGATAATGAACCATTGGAATCGCCCAAAGAAAAAAATTTTTTAACCCCCCCTCAAAATTTGTTGGTTTACGTTTCAAGATACGTAGATTCAGAAAATCGAATAAAAAAAACTCTGCAAATTCTTGACACAACGGTTCATTATCTTCTTTGTACAGATCACCCTTCTGTCTAGATCACTAGGTCTAAATGTCTAGATCCTAAATGTTAGATTAATTATTATTATCAATTATCACTAATTATTAACAATTTTATCAAGTACCTAGTGAAAATTGTTATAATTTATTGTTAGGTATTAATAATTCGTATTTACTATTAATAATAATTATTATTAATTATGATTAATTAATACGATATAATTCTGGGGTTTTTAATACTACGTCGGAAATAATTTTTCTATAAAAGAAGTACCTACCAACAAACATTCGAAATTACCTTCATTTCCGTAGCACGAAACGCACCTCAGAACAACAAACTCGACATCACTTAAGCCATATGATGTCCCAAAGAGCTTGTTAGTATGAAAATGATCCTGTATTTCAACAGTTTGATTCACGATCGTGTTGTGAGGCACAATCTTTGAGCCGTCATTGTAAACGAACGGCTGGTCGTACAAAGCTGCGGATGGTCTTAAAAAATTCTACGGAACAAACTCTATCTAAATATGAAATAAAAAACATACCGTTCCATATGAATTTTTCGAGATATGAGATTTTCAAATTTTCAAAATTCGTTTTGAACCCCTTCCCCTTGACCTAGGGTTATGAAAAGTTTCGAGGACCATTGTGGGGTTGGTCGAAACCCATAAAAAGAAATTTCGTAATTTTAACTCAACGCTAACTGGGCATTATCGAAGATAATAAACCAAAATGAAGTACGAGGTACGCGGTGTAGGTGTGGGAGGGGGCGCAGAGACATAAAAGGTCTCGTCGTATGACGCACTAGTTGGCCTCCTGCCAGCCGTATTACGTCATACGCTCGTGCGTCATAGGCTCTGACGTACTTGTTGGCCTCCTGCTAGCCGTCTTACGTCATACGCTCGTGCGTCATAGGCTCTGACGCACTTGTTGGTCTTTTGCCAGCCGTCTTACGTCATACGCTCGTGCGTCATAGGCTCTGACGTACTTGTTGGCCACCTGCCAGCCGTCTTACGTCATACGCTCGTGCGTCATAGGCTCTGACGTACTTGTTGGCCTCCTGCCAGCCGTCTTAGGTCATATGCTCGTGCGTCATAGGCTCTGACGTACTTGTTGGCCTCCTGCCAGCCGTCTTACGTCATACGCTCGTGCGTCATAGGCTCTGACGTAATGGCCCGCCGGTCGCTTGTGTTCTGACGTGATCTGAGGGAAAGGGTGAATCAAGGGAACAAATTTTTCCCGTTTCAGTTTATGTGCCAAAGCAATGACATGAAAATGTCAAAAAAATGTGTAAATAGGTACCTAAGCCCAACTGTAATGTCAATTTTCTGACAATGAGTTTTCGACTATAGTTTTCATACCTTTTTACTTGAGTACTTATTGCAATTTGAGACTGATAATGAGCTGTTTGCAAATAAAAAGTCTGATAACTACTTTATTACATCTTATTAATCTATTTTCAAGTTCCGATTCACAGTTGAATGTATTTTATTTAGATGTCGTAAAATTCGAAAACGATGGAATGACGAAACCTGTCGACTACTGACTCAAGTGATACTGTCGACTTCTAACACATGTAGGTCGACCACTAGTGCAAAACCATGTCGACTACTGAAGAAAATGTTGGTCACTGGTATCGACTACTACCTAGAGCATTGGGATTTTTTACAAAACTTGTTTTTCCCTTTTCAAACCATGTTGAATAATATTTTCCGCTGCCAGGTCTTTTAGGGAAGGATCTTGGGTACACAATGAACAGGTTTGCAATGAGAAAACTCTGCAAATTCTTGACACAACTGTTTATTATCTTCCTTGTGCAGATCACCCTTCTGTCTATACCAGACTGTGTTGCAAATCGGCACCATACCATATTCTCACCGTACTCATACCATACCATACGAATTTCTTTCCTATCATACCATACTGTACAATACCAAATCATACATTCAATAATATACCATACCATACTCATACCATGTCATACAAACCGAGTGAATATTGAAATGTCATCCATTTCTGACGTATATTTAAAATTTCAAGTATCTAGCTCATCATCAAAATTTAATTTGTTTAAACGAATAGGTATTATTTAAACAATTTTACAGACAAGAAACCGAGTGAATCCAGTTCTGTGATCCAGTTCTGACCTATTTTTAAAATTTCAATAGCTCATCATCAAAATTTAATTTGTATTATTACAAAAAGGTATTATTTAAACAATTTTACAGATGAGAAACCGAGTAAATATTGCAATGTGGTCTATCCCCGACTCACGGTTAAAATTTCTAGACTATAGTTTACCGGGAAGATGACAAAAGGTAGTTTTATTCTGGGCGTCTGAGGGTTGGGTCACATAACTGCCGTTTTCGACACGAAAGATTAGTGTTTTTCCTAAACCTTTGCGCGCTCACTGTGAACGAACGGCTGGTCGCACAAACATCCAATTGGTCTTAAAAGATTCGTAATTTTTCAGGTCATTCAAAAGTGAACTGAAAATTACACGTTTCATTTAAATATTTTGAGATATGACATTGTCGAAATTTTAAATTTCGTTTTGAACCCCTTCCCCTTGACCTAGGGTTATGAAAAGTTTCGAGGACCATTGTGGGGCTGGTCCAAACCCAGAAACCGAATTTCGTAATTTTAACTCAACGCTAACTGGGCAAAGTGGCACGGACGGCGGACGGCGTACGGCGTACGGCGTACGGCGTACGGGGGACGGCGTACGGCGGACGGACGGATTTTTTTTTATTCGATTTTCTGAATCTACGTGTCTTGAAACGTAAACCAACAAATTTTGAGGGGGGGTTAAAATTTTTTTTTCTTTGGGCGATTCCAATGGTTCATTATCGAAGATAATAAACCAAAAACTCTGCAAATTCTTGACACAACGGTTCATTATCTTCTTTGTACAGATCACCCTTCTGTCTAGATCACTAGGTCTAAATGTCTAGATCCTAAATGTTAGATGAATAATTAATTATTAATCATTAATAATAATTTGTTATTATTATAAATTATCACTAATTATTAACAATTGTATCAAGTACCTAGTGAAAATTATTATAATTTATTGTTAGGTATTAATAATTCATATTTATTACCTATTAATAATAATTATTATTAATTATGATTAATTAATACGATATAATTCTTTGGTTTTCGATGATGTCATATCTCTAAAAATTCTCATGAAACGGTGTAATTTTTAGTTCACCTTTGAATGACCTGAAAAATTACGAATCTTTTAAGACCAATTGGATTTTTGTGCGACCAGCCGTTCATTCACAGTTAGCGCGCAAAGGTTTAGGAAAAACACTAAACATTCGCGTCGAAAACGGCCGTTATGTGACCCAGCCCTCAGACGCCCAGAATAAAACTACCTTTTGTCATCTTCCCGGTAAACTACAGTCTAGAAATTTTAACCGTGAGTCGGGGATAGACCACATTGCAATATTCACTCGGTTTCTTGTCTGTAAAATTCTTTAAATAATACCTTTTTGTAATAATACAAATCAAATTTTGATGATGAGCTATGGACTTGAAATTTTAAAAACTCTGCAAATTCTTGACACAACGGTTCATTATCTTCTTTGTGCAGATCACCCTTCTGTCTAGATCACTAGGTCTAAATGTCTAGATCCTAAATGTTAGATTAATTATTATTATCAATTATCACTCATTATTAACAATTTTATCAAGTACCTAGTGAAAATTATTATAATTTATTGTTAGGTATTAATCATTCGTATTTATTATTAATAATAATTATTATTAATTATGATTAATTAATACGATATAATTCTGGGGTTTTTAATACTACGTCGGTAATAATTTTTCTATAAAAGAAGTACCTACCAACAAACATTCGAAATTACCTTCATTTCCGTAGCACGAAACGCACCTCAGAACAACAAACTCGACATCACTTAAGCCATATGATGTTCCAAAGAGCTTGTTAGTATGAAAATGGACCTGTATTTCAACAGTTTGATTCACGATCGGGTTGTGAGGCACAATCTTTGAGCCGTCATTGTGAACGAACGGCTGGTCGTACAAAGCTGCGGATGGTCTTAAAAAATTCTACGGAACAAACTCTATCTAAATATGAAATAAAAAACATACCGTTCTATATGAATTTTTCGAGATATGAAATTTTCAAAATTTCAAAATTCGTTTTGAACCCCTTCCCCTTGACCTAGGGTTATGAAAAGTTTCGAGGACCATTGTGGGGTTGGTCGAAACCCATAAAAAAAATTTCGTAATTTTAACTCAACGCTAACTGGGCAAAGTGGCGCGGACGGCGTACGCCGTACACCGTACGCCGCACGCCGTACGCCGTCCGTGGCACTTTGCCCAGTTAGCGTTGAGCTAAAATTACGAAATTTGGTTTCTGGGTTTGGACCAGCCCCACAATGATCCTCGAAACTTTTCATAACCCTAGGTCAAGGGGAAGGGGTTCAAAACGAAATTCAAAATTTCGATGATGTCATATCTCTAAAAATTCTCATGAAACGGTGTAATTTTTAGTTCACCTTTGAATGACCTGAAAAATTACGAATCTTTTAAGAACAATTGGATTTTTGTGCGACCAGCCGTTCATTCACAGTTAGCGCGCAAAGGTTTAGGAAAAACACTAAACATTCGCGTCGAAAACGGCCGTTATGTGACCCAGCCCTCAGACGCCCAGAATAAAACTACCTTTTGTCATCTTCCCGGTAAACTACAGTCTAGAAATTTTAACCGTGAGTCGGGGATAGACCACATTGCAATATTCACTCGGTTTCTTGTCTGTAAAATTCTTTAAATAATACCTTTTTGTAATAATACAAATCAAATTTTGATGATGAGCTATGGACTTGAAATTTTAAAAACTCTGCAAATTCTTGACACAACGGTTCATTATCTTCTTTGTGCAGATCACCCTTCTGTCTAGATCACTAGGTCTAAATGTCTAGATCCTAAATGTTAGATTAATTATTATTATCAATTATCACTTGTTCGGCCGCAACCTCACACCGCGAAAAACTAATTAAATAAAATACGCTTCCTCATAAAATGTCCATCCACTGCCAGTTCAACCACCTTGAGGTTGTTGAACATCACGTCCCGTTGGCTTACCTGGTAGACCCTACACCTGGTTAGTTATCCCTACACCTACTTATACCGTTAACCCCCTGTGGCAACGACCTAAGGTCATTTTATCATAACTGACTTCGCCCTTCCATTCCATCCCTCCAAGTTACCCCCTCTCGCGGTTTATTGTGTTTTCACGAGAGTTCCAAAACATCTGCTCCCCTCTACCTAGGTTATAAAAACCCTATGAGCACTGCCAAATGCGTACAGACGACCGTTCAGTCATCGTGCAGTCTACAAACTTCATTCAGTCAACGCGGTTGACTCAACCAACGCGGTTGAGTCAACCAACGCGGTTCAGTCAACCAACACATTCACTCGCATCACGTTCAAACGCATCACTTTCGATCTAACTGATAACTGTTTGTACCCGACCTACTCTGTGACTCAAGTCTCCTCAGTGTAATAACCCCTCGTGTGTTCAAGTGCATTTACTCTACGAAACCTGCATTTTTTCTACAATCGTTCATCTATTCATTAACCTGTACACATCGACATTTCATAACGCGCACGATCATATGTAAATATATATCAGCCATCGAAGTTTAATCGAATGCCTTCTCATTTCATCCCTGATCTTCCCGTTGGTAGAGCAAACAGCCCTACATCTTTGGTGCCGAAACCCGGGAATGAATCAGGCAAGGGTTGACAGTGAAATCCAAGTCAACTCTTGATGCAACTTATCCAACATCATCCGTCATCATCCAACTGCTCTCCCACATCGAAACAAAATGTCAACGAAACAAAATGTCTATTCGTCATGGTGCTCCAACTACCAAACCATCAGCACGGAAGTCCGACCCCTCACCAAGGACTTACTGAAAATCGTCGAAGTCATCACGGGCCGTCTACACAAACACCTCACTGCCTGGAAAAAGCTCCTCAACGAACGCGCCGCCTCTCTGCCCCCACCGTCGCGTACTGTAAGTACAAACAGTTCTCAGTCAGATTTTAGTTCGAATACTTATAGTGATTTGAAAACACTGGCAGTGCTCATCACAACCATCCCCGTTTTTTGACTTTTCACAATTTTAAAGACCAACGCTTCGATGATCATATCGCTCTCAATGCTTGATAACTAGACTGGACGGAGCCCTCATTATTGAATAATCTTTCCTTTAATAAAACTCAAACTAATCAAACTCAAGACGTTAATCAAACTCTCTCATTAATAAAATCGTTCCCTGAAAACTCCGTACTTCCCACAGCGTGTTGTACTTTATCGAACTCTCTCATTAATCCCTGAAAATTCCGTACTTCCCACAGCGTGTTGTACTTTATCGAACTCTCTCATTAATCCCTGAAAATTCCGTACTTCCCACAGCGTGTTGTACCTATTCTATCGAACTCTCTCATTAATCCCTGAAAATTCCTTACTTCCCACAGCGTGTTGTATTCTATCAAACTCTCTCATTAACCCCTGAAAATTCCGTACATCCCACAGCGTGTTGTAATCCATCGAACTCTCTCAATAATCCCTGAAAATTCCGTACTACCCACAGCGTGTTGTATTCTATCGAACTCTCTCATTAATCCCTGAAAATTCCGTACTTCCCACAGCGTGTTGTACTTTATCGAACTCTCTCATTAATCCCTGAAAATTCCGTACTTCCCACAGCGTGTTGTATTCTATCGAACTCTCTCATTAATCCCTGAAAATTCCGTACTTCCCACAGCGTGTTGTACTTTATCGAACTCTCGCATTAATCCCTGAAAATTCCGTACTTCCCACAGCGTGTTGTATTCTATCGAACTCTCTCATTAATCCCTGAAAATTCCGTACTTCCCACAGCGTGTTGTACTTTATCGAACTCCCATTAATCCCTGAAAGTTCCGTACTTCCCACAGCGTGTTGTATTCTAACGAACTCTCTCATTAATCCCTGAAAATTCCGTACTTCCCACAGCGTGTTGTACTTTATCGAACTCTCTCGTTAATCCCTGAAAATTCCGTACTTCCCACAGCGTGTTGTACTTTATCGAACTCCCATTAATCCCTGAAAGTTCCGTACTTCCCACAGCGTGTTGTATTCTATCGAACTCTCTCATTAATCCCTGAAAATTCCGTACTTCCCACAGCGTGTTGTACTTTATCGAACTCTCGCATTAATCCCTGAAAATTCCTTACTTCCCACACAGCGTGTTGTAATCCATCGAACTCTCTCATTAACCCCTGAAAATTCCGTACTTCCCACAGCGTGTTGTACTTTATCGAACTCTCTCCAATAATCGCAAAAACCGAAGGGATCCTAAATTCTAGCCCCCACTCTCCTCATCCCCAGCCGACCTACAAATTCTTACTCCCGGTCACTTCCTCATACAGCGTTCACTGAATCCCCCCGCCGTTGGGGAGGTCGTCCTCATCATGGACGACGACTTACCACATTTTCGATGGCCCTTAGGCCGCATTACAAAATTGCATCTTGGTACAGATCAAGTGCCACGGGTCGCGGAAGTTGACACCGCCTCTGGCACTAAAAAACGGCCTTTGACCAAGCTATGCCCATTACCATACCCCTTGTGACTTCCGTAATCCTTCCCTGGCCCCCGAACCATGTTCGGCCGCAACCTCACACCGCGAAAAACTAATTAAATAAAATACGCTTCCTCATAAAATGTCCATCCACTGCCAGTTCAACCACCTTGAGGTTGTTGAACATCACGTCCCGTTGGCTTACCTGGTAGACCCTACACCTGGTTAGTTATCCCTACACCTACTTATACCGTTAACCCCCTGTGGCAACGACCTAAGGTCATTTTATCATAACTGACTTCGCCCTTCCATTCCATCCCTCCAAGTTACCCCCTCTCGCGGTTTATTGTGTTTTCACGAGAGTTCCAAAACATCTGCTCCCCTCTACCTAGGTTATAAAAACCCTATGAGCACTGCCAAATGCGTACAGACGACCGTTCAGTCATCGTGCAGTCTACAAACTTCATTCAGTCAACGCGGTTGACTCAACCAACGCGGTTGAGTCAACCAACGCGGTTCAGTCAACCAACACATTCACTCGCATCACGTTCAAACGCATCACTTTCGATCTAACTGATAACTGTTTGTACCCGACCTACTCTGTGACTCAAGTCTCCTCAGTGTAATAACCCCTCGTGTGTTCAAGTGCATTTACTCTACGAAACCTGCATTTTTTCTACAATCGTTCATCTATTCATTAACCTGTACACATCGACATTTCATAACGCGCACGATCATATGTAAATATATATCAGCCATCGAAGTTTAATCGAATGCCTTCTCATTTCATCCCTGATCTTCCCGTTGGTAGAGCAAACAGCCCTACAATCACTCATTATTAACAATTTTATCAAGTACCTAGTGAAAATTATTATAATTTATTGTTAGGTATTAATCATTCGTATTTATTATTAATAATAATTATTATTAATTATGATTAATTAATACGATATAATTCTGGGGTTTTTAATACTACGTCGGTAATAATTTTTCTATAAAAGAAGTACCTACCAACAAACATTCGAAATTACCTTCATTTCCGTAGCACGAAACGCACCTCAGAACAACAAACTCGACATCACTTAAGCCATATGATGTTCCAAAGAGCTTGTTAGTATGAAAATGGACCTGTATTTCAACAGTTTGATTCACGATCGTGTTGTGAGGCACAATCTTTGAGCCGTCATTGTGAACGAACGGCTGGTCGTACAAAGCTGCGGATGGTCTTAAAAAATTCTACGGAACAAACTCTATCTAAATATGAAACAAAAAAAAAACCGTTCTATATGAATTTTTCGAGATATGAGATTTTCAAATTTTCAAAATTCGTTTTGAACCCCTTCCCCTTGACCTAGGGTTATGAAAAGTTTCGAGGACCATTGTGGGGTTGGTCGAAACCCATAAAAAAAATTTCGTAATTTTAACTCAACGCTAACTGGGCAAAGTGGCGCGGACGGCGTACGGCGGACGGCGTACGGCGGACGGACGGATTTTTTTTTATTCGATTTTCTGAATCTACGTATCTTGAAACGTAAACCAACAAATTTTGAGGGGGGGTTAAAAAAATTTTTTCTTTGGGCGATTCCAATGGTTCATTATCGAAGATAATAAACCAAAATAGGTCAGGACTGGATCACAATGCAATATTCACTCGGTTTCTTGTCTGTAAAATTGTTTAAATAATACCTATTTGTTTAAACAAATTAAATTTTGATGATGAGCTAGATACTTGAAATTTTAAATATAGGTCAGAAATGGATGACATTTCAATATTCACTCGGTTTGTATGACATGGTATGAATATGGTATAGTATATTATTGTATGTATGATTTGGTATAGTACAATATGGTATGATAGGAAAGAAATTCGCATGGTATGGTATGAGTACGGTGAGAATATGGTATGGTGCCGATTTGCAACACAGTCTGGTATAGACAGAAGGGTGATCTGCACAAGGAAGATAATAAACCGTTGTGTCAAGAATTTACAGACTTTTTTTATTCGATTTTCTGAATCTACGTATCTTGAAACGTAAACCAACAAATTTTGAGGGGGGGTTGAAAATTTTTTTGACATTTTATGTCTCAACTATGGCACATAAATGAAAAATCGTTACGCGGAGTGCGTTACGGGAAGTGTGTTACGAGAGTGCGTTACGCGAAGTGTGTTACGAGAGTGCGTTACGCGAAGTGGCTCTAGAATCCAGGTTTTTCCCTAATGATCCCACGATTCTGAGATTTGGTATGTGGCCCCTTGAGGGACTCCTGAACACAACTGGCCGATCCCAGATCAACTGAGTGGCTCTAGAATCCAGTTTTTTCCCTAATGATCCCACGATTCTGAGATTTGGTATGTGGGCCCTTGAGGGACTTCTTAACACAACTGACCGATCCCAGATCAGCTGAGTGGCTCTAGAATCCAGTTTTTTCCCTAATGATCCCACGATTCTGAGATTTGGTATGTAGGCCCTTGAGGGACTTCTGAACACAACTGACCGATCCCAGATCAGCTGAGTGGCTCTAGAATCCTGTTTTTTCCCTAATGATCCCACGATTCTGAGATTTGGTATGTGGGCCCTTGAGGGACTTCTGAACACAACTGGCCGATCCCAGATCAGCTGAGTGGCTCTAGAATCCAGTTTTTTCCCTAATGATCCCACGATTCTGAGATTTGGTATGTGGGCCCTTGAGGGACTTCTGAACACAACTGACCGATCCCAGATCAGCTGAGTGGCTCTAGAATCCAGTTTTTTCCCTAATGATCCCACGATTCTGAGATTTGGTATGTAGGCCCTTGAGGGACTTCTGAACACAACTGACCGATCCCAGATGAGCTGAGTGGCTCTAGAATCCAGTTTTTTCCCTAATGATCCCACGATTCTGAGATTTGGTATGTGGGCCTTTGAGGGACTTCTGAACACAACTGACCGATCCCAGATCAGCTGAGTGGCTCTAAAATCCAGTTTTTTCCCTAATGATCCCACGATTCTGAGATTTGGTATGTGGGCCCTTGAGGGACTTCTGAACACAACTGACCGATCCCAGATCAGCTGAGTGGCTCTAGAATCCAGTTTTTTCCCTAATGATCCCACGATTCTGAGATTTGGTATGTAGGCCCTTGAGGGACTTCTGAACACAACTGACCGATCCCAGATCAGCTGAGTGGCTCTAGAATCCAGTTTTTTCCCTAATGATCCCACGATTCTGAGATTTGGTATGTAGGCCCTTGAGGGACTTCTGAACACAACTGACCGATCCCAGATCAGCTGAGTGGCTCTAGAATCCAGTTTTTTCCCTAATGATCCCACGATTCTGAGATTTGGTATGTGGGCCCTTGAGGGACTTCTGAACACAACTGACCGATCCCAGATCAGCTGAGTGGCTCTAGAATCCAGTTTTTTCCCTAATGATCCCACGATTCTGAGATTTGGTATGTAGGCCCTTGAGGGACTTCTGAACACAACTGACCGATCCCAGATCAGCTGAGGGGCTCTAGAATCCAGTTTTTTCCCTAATGATCCCACGATTCTGAGATTTGGTATGTAGGCCCTTGAGGGACTTCTGAACACAACTGACCGATCCCAGATCAGCTGAGTGGCTCTAGAATCCAGTTTTTTCCCTAATGATCCCACGATTCTGAGATTTGGTATGTAGGCCCTTGAGGGACTTCTGAACACAACTGACCGATCCCAGATCAGCTGAGTGGCTCTAGAATCCAGTTTTTTCCCTAATGATCCCACGATTCTGAGATTTGGTATGTAGGCCCTTGAGGGACTTCTGAACACAACTGACCGATCCCAGATCAGCTGAGTGGCTCTAAAATCCAGTTTTTTCCCCAATGATCCCACGATTCTGAGATTTGGTATGTAGGCCCTTGAGGGACTTCTGAACACAACTGACCGATCCCAGATCAGCTGAGTGGC
>CAWUBA010000226.1:0-110557 GCA_963920205.1 Stenodema calcarata | reverse complement strand
CTCACATCACGATCGTGAATCAAACTGATGAAATACAGGTCTATTTTCATTCTAACAAGCTCTTTGAAACATCATATGGCTTAAGTGATGTCGAGTTTGTTGTTCTGAGGTGCGTTTCGTGCTACGGAAATGAAGGTAATTTCGAATGTTTGTTGGTAGGTACTTCTTTTATAGAAAAATTATTACCGACGTAGTATTAAAAACCCCAGAATTATATCGTATTAATTAATCATAATTAATAATAATTATTATTAATAATAAATACGAATGATTAATACCTAACAATAAATTATAATAATTTTCACTAGGTACTTGATAAAATTGTTAATAATTAGTGATAATTGATAATAATAATTAATCTAACATTTAGGATCTAGACATTTAGACCTAGTGATCTAGACAGAAGGGTGATCTGTACAAAGAAGATAATGAACCGTTGTGTCAAGAATTTGCAGAGTTTTTTCATCTTCCCTCATTCAAAAGTGAACTAAAAATTACACGGTTTAGTCAGATATTTTGAGATATGACATTGTCGAAATTTTAAATTTCGACGATGTCATATCTCCCAATATTCAACTGAACCGTGTAATTTTTAGTTCACTTTTGAATGACCTGAAAAATTACGAATCTTTTAAGACCAATTGGATTTTTGTGCGACCAGCCGTTCGTTCACAGTGAGCGCGCAAAGGTTTAGGAAAAACACTAAACTTTCGCGTCGAAAACGGCCGTTATGTGACCCAACCTCCAGACGCCCAGAATAAAACTACGTTTTTCATCTTCCCGGTAAACTACAGTCTAGAAATTTTAACCGTGAGTCGGGGATAGACCACATTGCAATATTCACTCGGTTTCTCATCTGTAAAATTGTTTAAATAATACCTTTTTGTAATAATACAAATTTAATTTTGATGATGAGCTGTTGACTTGAAATTTTAAAAATAGTTCAGAACTGGATCACAATGCAATATTCACTCGTTTTCTTGTCTGTAAAATTGTTTAAATAATACCTATTTGTTTAAACAAATTAAATTTTGATGATGAGCTAGATACTTGAAATTTTAAATATAGGTCAGAAATGGACGACATTTCAATATTCACTCGGTTTGTATGACATGGTATGAGTATGGTATGGTATATTATTGTATGTATGATTTGGTATAGTACAGTATGGTATGATAGGAAAGAAATTCGTATGGTATGGTATGAGTACGGTGAGAATATGGTATGGTGCCGATTTGCAACACAGTCTGGTGTAGACAGAAGGGTGATCTGCACAAGGAAGATAATAAACCGTTGTGTCAAGAATTTGCAGAGTTGGGCTGGTTGGGCTGGTCCAAACCCAGAAACCAAATTTCGTAATTTTAGCTCAACGTTAACTGGGCAAAGTGGCGCGGACGGCGTGCGGCGGACGGACGGATTTTTGGTTTATTATCTTCGATAATGAACCATTGGAATCGCCCAAAGAAAAAAATTTTTTAACCCCCCCTCAAAATTTGTTGGTTTACGTTTCAAGACACGTAGATTCAGAAAATCGAATAAAAAAAAATCCGTCCGTCCGCCGTACGCCGTACGCCGTACACCGTACGCCGTACGCCGTCCCCCGTACGCCGTACGCCGTCCACGCCGTTTTGCCCAGTTAGCGTTGAGCTAAAATTACGAAATTTGGTTTCTGGGTTTGGACCAGCCCCACAATGATCCTCGAAACTTTTCATAACCCTAGGTCAAGGGGAAGGGGTTCAAAACGAAATTTAAAATTTCGACAATGTCATATCTCCAAATATTTAACTGAACCGTGTAATGTTTAGTTCACTTTTGAATGACCTGAAAAATTACGAATCTTTTAAGACCAAATGGATTTTTGTGCGACCAGCTGTTCGTTCACAGTGGGCGCGCAAAGGTTTAGGAAAAACACTAAACTTTCGCGCCGAAAACGGCCGTTATGTGACCCAACCACCAGACGCCCAGAATATAACTACCTTTTTTCATCTTCCCGGTAAACTACAGTCTAGAAATTTTAACCGTGAGTCGGGGATAGACCACATTGCAATATTTACTCGGTTTCTCATCTGTAAAATTGTTTAAATAATACCTTTTTGTAATAATACAAATTAAATTTTGATGATGAGCTATTGACTTGAAATTTTAAAAATAGGTTAGAACTGGATAACAATGCAATATTCACTCGGTTTCTTGTCTGTAAAATTGTTTAAATAATACCTATTTGTTTAAACAAATTAAATGTTGATGATGAGCTAGATACTTGAAATTTTAAATATAGGTCTGAAATGGATGACATTTCATTATTCACTCGGTTTGTATGACATGGTATGAGTATGGTATGGTATATTATTGTATGTATGATTTGGTATAATACAGTATGGTATGATAGGAAAGAAATTCGTATGGTATGGTATGAGTACGGTGAGAATATGGTATGGTGCCGATTTGCAATACAGTCTGGTATAGACAGAAGGATGATCTGCACAAGGAAGATAATAAACCGTTGTGTCAAGAATTTGCAGAGTTTTTTTTTATTCGATTTCCCGAATCTACGTGTCTTGAAACGTAAACCAACAAATTTTGAGGGGGGGTTAAAAAATTTTTTTCTTTGGGCGATTCCAATGGTTCATTATCGAAGATAATATACCAAAATCCGTCCGTCAGCCGTACGCCGTCCGCGCCACTTTGCCCAGTTAGCGTTGAGTTAAAATTACGAAATTCGGTTTCTGGGTTTGGACCAGCCCCACAATGGTCCTCGAAACTTTTCATAACCCTAGGTCAAGGGGAAGGAGTTCAAAACGAAATTTAAAATTTCGACATTGTCATATCTCAAAATATTTAACTGAAACGTGTAATTTTTAGTTCACTTTTGAATGACCTAAAAAATTACGAATCTTTTAAGACCAATTGGATTTTTGTGCGACCAGCCGTTCGTTCACAGTGACCGCGCAAAGGTTTAGGAAAAACACTAAACTTTCGCGTCGAAAACGGCCGTTATGTGACCCTTTTTTCATCTTCCCGGTAAACTACAGTCTAGAAATTTTAACCATGAGTCGGGGATAGACCACATTGCAATATTTACTCGGTTTCTCATCTGTAAAATTGTTTAAATAATACCTTTTTGTAATAATACAAATTAAATTTTGATGATGAGCTATTGACTTGAAATTTTAAAAATAGGTCAGAACTGGATCACAATGCAATATTCACTCGGTTTCTTGTCTGTAAAATTGTTTAAATAATACCTATTTGTTTAAACAAATTAAATTTTGATGATGAGCTACATACTTGAAATTTTAAATATAGGTCAGAAATGGATGACATTTCAATATTCACTCGGTTTGTATGACATGGTATGAGTATGGTATGGTATATTATTGTATGTATGATTTGGTATAATACAGTATGGTATGATAGGAAAGAAATTCGTATGGTATGGTATGAGTACGGTGAGAATATGGTATGGTGCCGATTTGCAATACAGTCTGGTATAGACAGAAGGGTGATCTGCACAAGGAAGATAATAAACCGTTGTGTCAAGAATTTGCAGAGTTTTTTTTAATTCGATTTTCTGAATCTACGTATCTGGAAACGTAAACCAACAAATTTTGAGGGGGGGTTAAAATTTTTTTTTCTTTGGGCGATTCCAATGGTTCATATCGAAGATAATAAACCAAAAGATAGATTGTTGTTGGTTACAAATCAACAACAATCTATCAATTATTACCTATACGAGTTTTGTTAAACCAAACGGCAGATTTTGTTACAATATTTTCGATGAAGAGCCCCAGAAAGTAGGCAACCCGCATTGTTTGCCCCCCACCCTTCAACATCGAGCTAGATCCGCGCCTGCGGTTCAGTCTTCCTCAGTGTTCCTACGTATGAAAATGTATATTTTCAAGTTCATCAATTCAATAAACCATAATATCTTGTTGAACGCATAGGCTATGCGGCATAGCACTCCCACTCATTTCATTCCCTGTGCATATCGTAGTATATCACAGAGATAAAATTGGTATCAGAAGTGGGATAAATCCCTGCTTATTGAAAATAAAAACTTTTCTTCCATTCGACTTCTCAATCCAACTCTTCAATTCGACTATTCTCTCAAAGTCGAGGCTCCAACGTTACACTACCTAACTCTTCTGAACGACCTGGCCAGTCCTCAGACGAGAAGTAACTAAGTAGGAAGAATATCCTCGATTGAAAATCACACCTCCCTTCCTAGAGAAATGACGGAACATTACATCGCTATACTAACTAGGTCATAAAAGCCGTTGGGTATCCTAAGATTTCACACATAGGTTCTATTTCAATGAAATTTGTTAAGAAGGGGGACTTGGGGCGATTAAGACTGTGGAACTCCAAATCGTATTAGAGCCTTTTGCAGGGAGCCAGATGTAGTGATTTAACTGAATAACACTGTCTAAATTAATACTTGGTTTATTAGAATTGAAGAGAACAAGTAGGTACTAATAAAAAAATTTTGTTTGAATCTGACGCGGAATGCAATCCTGCGCCAGATTCAGACAAATGGTCATCAGATGAAAATTTCTTAAAGAACGAGCTGTTCCGTGTGATTGCTTTATCTGAGCGTTCTGCCGTCGACTCCCATTGACAGACAGAACTTTGAAAGGGACAGGCCCTGTCCGACAGGGTCATATGCTGGAGAACTTGTTTGTTGGTTGCTGCTCAACCAACACCTGATCCTCAGGAATCAGTCAAAGACGTCAGGTATGTCAATTAGTGTCAGCATAAGAGATGCCTGCTTGGTCTTCTTGGTGAAGCCATGGAGTAGCAGATCTTGATCCTGTAGCCAACACTAAACGGGTGCGTGAAAATTAAATCAGATGGTCCCTGTAGTTTGGCATGTAAGCATCTAGCTCCTCTGCCCAGCTAAGATTTTCCAAACATCCGCCTGTAAGGTCTGTCTTCTTGATTGTTTTGAAAAATCCACTCTGAGGTTCCACTGGCATCAGGCCAGTAAGGAGTGATGTGCCTTGACTTGACTCGATGTGCTAGTCAGTCGTTTTTTGGCAGATAATCTGTTGCGCAGAGTTGTAATTTCCAATCCGATTCGCGTATTAATTTTCAAGTCTGGAAAGCATGGGAAACTATCCAGCCTTCGTCTTCTTCCAATATAATCACAGTTGTTACACGTCTGCTCGTAAATCATTTTCAGATACCAACAAGGCAAGAAACTCCTCATGCTCAGCCTCCTCAGCTGGATCCTGTTCACCCTCCCCCTGGGATTCATCCAGCCGCCCGCCAAGTCCTGCGTTGTCTTCAACAGCACCCACGTTTATCTCGACACTCCAGAAGTACGCGATCTCCGCAAAAGGGAAGCTCCTTTCTACACAGTAGAAGATTTAGGTAAGATCTTGCATCTAAATCTTGATTGATTCAAATATTCCTTTTGAAACTAACCCTTCAAGGCGTTCAGGTTTTAGTAATAAATTAAGAAAAGTGGATGTATCTGTTGTGTACTCTGATGCTGGCAACCAATCTGTCAGATCTTTGGTGTGGTGTAGGGGCTTCATTGAGCCTTTCAGTTCCTGAACAGCCCTCTGTTCTGCCCTCCTGTCTATGGAAGATGCAGCTAATTGCAGTGTATCGACCTTCTGAATGCAAACACCTGTGGCGGGAGACCATAATTATTTTAGATAGGTACCACTTCAGCACTTCTAGTTGAATGCGATTTGTAATTTCATTATAGTGATAGTCATAATTTCAAACAGAATCCTGTTGTGTAGGTTTAATAAAAGGAACCCGTTCAAATAGAACACAGTTTAATGATTAATAATTAATATAACAGACAACGATCGAGACGCCCTTTTTCCCGTTCCTTATTTCACCTCAACTCCTTATCATTCCTATCAGTAGCGCAGTAATCCAGAAGGGATGACTATTCATGGAGGAAGGATACAACATCCCCTCCCCATGACGAAGAATGATCTTTAACAGCATGCAAACATTTGAATTTATCTGAACATATGAAGCACATCAAAGAAAGTCACTCGGAACATTAGTTTAGTCGTCTTGGCCTTAGTTGCATCGTAAAGGGAGGTATGCCTGGTGCTGATGGTGCAAGGGTGGATTGAGTATCCTCAGGTTCTGGGTCCACTGAACGACGTGCCTTTCCAAGATCCGAGTCCCATCCTCTCCAAGGAGGACTAGATGGCGTATTCGAATTTGTTGTTTCTTGATCTCCCTCCTCTGCTTGGGCAGCTTCTCCGGAATTCTGTGTGGTGGGAGTTGGAATCCTCTTGAACATTGAGGCGTTTCTTACCAGCGTCTTCCCATCTCGCTCTGCCGTAATTTGAGTCCCTTTGATTGCTATCACATTATAAGGGTTGGGGTCAAAATTGGTGGTATATTTGTTTACCTTAGGCTGCCTCACTAATGCCCTATCTCTGAATGCCCTATCTCCTTCTTCAATTGAGTGATGTTTAGCATGTCTTCGATTGTCGACGTATTTCTTCATCAACTCCTTGCCGATTTTATCATTCTCCACCAGAATTTCATCGAATTCATCCTCAACTGCGCTGTAAGGGATCTGTGGTACCAAAGTACGGAAGCCTGTGCGAAGAAGTGCTTGTGCCGGAGGGATCTTAGTAGCTGAATGAGGAGTTCCCCTGTATTGGAGCAAGAATATCGGTAATTGAGCCTCCCACTCTTTTCCCTCAATGACCATACTCCGAATGAATTTGGTTATGGACAGCATAAAGTGCTCCACTCGACCGTTGGCTTGAGGCCAAAGAGGTGTGATGAGTTTATGGTAGATGCTTAGATCTGAACAGAACTTCCCAAACTCATATCCATTGAACGGAGGTCCTCCATCTGTCTTGATTACTGATGGCAATCCAAATACAGAGAAGACCTTGAAGGCAGCCTCCTTGACGACTTCCACCTTGAGAGCTCCAATAACCTCTGCGATAGGATACTTGCTATATTCGTCAATCATCACCATAACGTATTTTCCGCTGGGAAAAGGTCCCAAGAAATCCATGGAAACGAACTCCCATGCTGCCTTTGGGGTCATAGTGGGCTGAAGAGGGTCTCGGTTCACCCTGGTAGAGTTTGCTTGGCAAGGTATGCATTGGTTTATCATATTTTCGACGCACTTACCAAAGTTTGGAAACCAAACTTTGCACCTCAATAACTCTTTAGTTTTAGAGATACCCTGATGCCCAACATGTGCTAATTCAAGGACCTTCCCCTGAAGAGAAGATGGGACCACTATTCGCAGACCTCTCAGCACAATACCATCACTGGTGATAGATAACTCGTCCCTTATGTTCTTGAAGTTAGCGAGATCAGGATCATCCCAAGAACCGTCTTTTTCTATTACTGCTCTGAGCTTGCTGAGGGTGGGGTCTTTAGAAGTCTGTTCTCTTAGATGACTCCGTTTCAACGTCTGGTGTAATGAAAGTTTCAACACCATATTCACAAATTCTTCACAGTTGTTATTCTCTTCATCTTTATTCCTCATGGGATGTCGCGACATATAATCTGATGGATTATCTTTACCTGCAATATGCATGACTGTAAAGTTATAGCCCAACAATTTAAATATAAGCCGCTCTAATCTTGCTGAGGTTGATTTCCTTTTACTTATCAGGCTTATTAGTGGGCGATGATCCGTTTTTATACTGAACTTTTTACCCAAGAGATACAGCTTAAACTTTTCAACTCCCCAAGTTAATCCTAGTATTTCTTTCTCAACTTGTGAGTATCTCTGCTGCACAGATGTCAGGCTGGTGCTTGCACATGCTATAATGCGCTGTATTCCCTCAACATGCTGGGTCAAAATGGCTCCCAGTCCGCATGGCCCCGCATCAACATACAGACAACATTCCCCATTGATGTCAAAATAGTTGTTCATAACATGGTTTTCTACTGCTTTCTTGATCGTTTTGAAGGATTCCTGTCGGACTCGATCCCATTTCCAAACAACATCCTTCTCCAACAGGACAGTTAAAGGTTTTGTCATGCTAGCCAGGTTAGGGATGAAACGTCTCAGGAAGCTGACCATTCCCAGGAAGCTTTTAAGTTCTGAAATATTTCTTGGAGGGTCCAGGCTTTTAATTGCCTCTATTTTTGACGGATCGGGCGCTATTCCTACCTTGGATAATACAAAGCCCAAATATTTAACTTTTGCTTTCTTGAAAACACACTTAGTCGGGTTCAATGTTAACCCCATCTCTTTTATTCGGTTCATTACATCGATCAATGCGGAATCGTGTTCCTGTTCGGTTTTGCCAAACACCAATAAATCGTCACTGACGTTGACTACGTTAGGGATGTCTGCAAAAACTTGTTTTATCACCTCATTAAACTTCTCAGGTGCTGAATTAACGCCAAAATTAAGGCGTTTGAATCTATATAGACCCCGGGGGGTAGAAAATGTAGTTATTACCCGTGAAGTTGGTTCTAGTTCGAGTTGGTGGAATCCATTTGCGAGGTCCAGTTTTGAATATATTGTAGAACCATTAATCTTAGAGAAAATTTCATCAACCGTTGGGGTTGGGTGGCGTTCTCTGATTATTGCCTTATTAGCGTTTCTCATGTCAACACACAAACGGAAATCTTCCCCATTTGATTTTGGGACCAACACAGTCGCTGACACCCAAGTTGATGGGCCATCTGCCCTTTCAATAATATCATTGCGAAGAAGGCGTTCAATTTCCTTGTCCAAGAACTCATGCCAATGGAACGGTACTCTCCTGTAGTCAGCAACTGGAGCAACTGATGGGTTTATATGGAGTCTAACTTGATAATTCTTCAACTTTCCGACTCCTTTAAATACTTCAGGGAACCTTTCCTTCATATCTTCAATGTCAACCACTTCCTTGTTAGTATTGACGTTCAGTATCAGCTTCACAATACCCAGCTCTTGTGAAGTATGACAACCCAACAGGGCCTCTCCGGATTCCGTAACAATAAATTTCGCCATGACCGAATTATCCTTGTATTTTATTTCTGCCTCGAATTCGCCCAGTGTTTTTACTCGATTACTCTGATATCCTCTAAGTTGATTTGTTGCTTTCTGTAGTAAAGGTGTCCCTCTTAGTTGCTCGAACTGATCTCTATTGATAATATTGACTGACGCCCCAGTGTCTACTATCATGTTCACTTTGCGTCCCAGAACGTGGACCTTAACAGTGGGTAGTGTTTTACTATCACCTCCAACATGGGTGTGTAACGTGATGTCCGATTCTGAATCACTATCTGCATCAACATTAAACCCTCGATCTCTCCCAATCTTGTTAACTCTTCTTCTATTGATGGTTTTCTTTTTTTCCGTATCAGTCTGATAGTTCAGTCCTCTTTTACAACAGCTGGCAAAATGATTCCACTTATTACATTTGGCACACTGTTTACCTATTGCAGGACATTTCTCCTTCCTATGTGGCCACCTACCTCCACAGGAGTAACAAGACGAGTTTGACGGACGCAAGTTCACTCTGTTTACATCTAATGACACAGATTCCGACGTGGAAGGTTTACTATCCCAATCCTTTACTTGAGAATTTATAATCTCTTCTGATTGCCCTAGTGCTACGATTTCTTCTAGCTTGATACTATCTTTTTTCAAAATTTCTTTCCTCAGCCAGGGCGAATATGTCCCACATAAGATCTGGAGACTGAGCTCACGATCCAAATTTTCCTTGAACCCACAGTTAGCACTCAATCCCCTCAAACCAATATAGAACTCTTTAATAGACTCACCGGGGCGTTGCTTAGTCTGCCGAAATTTGAATATTTCGTAGAAAACGTTAATTTTTGGTGTAAAATGGGTAGTCAGGGCCTCCTTTAATTCATCGAATTTAGTACCTATCACGCTTGTTGACAGGTTTCTTGCGATATCCCGCACCTCTTTTCCAGCCAAATTCAACAACGTAGCACTCCTGCGTTCGTCTTCATCTATGTCTGCCGCAACCAAAAAAATTTCGAGGTCGTCAATCCACGATGTCCAACGCTGCAGGACAGAGCTGGGTTCCGAATGCGGATCAAACACTGGAGGTTTATTGAATTCCATTACAACTACACTCAGTTTTCACGAACCGATTGCGCCAATGTTGTGTAGGTTTAATAAAAGGAACCCGTTCAAATAGAACACAGTTTAATGATTAATAATTAATATAACAGACAACGATCGAGACGCCCTTTTTCCCGTTCCTTATTTCACCTCAACTCCTTATCATTCCTATCAGTAGCGCAGTAATCCAGAATGGATGACTATTCATGGAGGAAGGATACAACAAATCCTATCCATCGATATTGCTGAGGCAGCCCCATAACCTCCTTCACGTTAACAATTGTCATAGAGGAGGCCATGAGGTCACAGAGGACAATGTCATAAGGATCTGTCAAGGCCTCAGCGACAAGAGGCTTCATCTCACTCATCTTCGAAAAAATAAATAATTAATAAACAATAGAAGAAAGAACCTAATAAATGAGAAACCTATGTAGAAACCTTTTTAGATATTGAACACTTTGAGCCAGCTGTGGGGCTCTAAGGGGTCCAGAGTCCGCATATGCGACTATGTAGTCATCTGCTGGTTATTTGAGTGCTAAGTCAGCAGTCTGCTATGGGACCCTTCTGTAAGATCCAAGTCAGGTTAACTCGATATCCGAATACAACTTGATACACATAAAAATCCAATATCCAAGATCTTGTCATATATCAACATGCTAGCTTATCAATATCGCTTTAGATATGTTGACATTTTGTGGAGTGGATCTCACATTTCTTGCGTTAGAACCTGTGAGACTTTAAATTGTGCTGTCAGAACCACTAAAGGAGTTCACCTCGTAAGTACGAGTATTATTACACCTCAACAAATAATCATTATCCGATATTAGCAATTTCGTGTAGCAACTGGGGCAGATTCCAAGTGAGGCAGAGCTGAGGGACGCCCCAATTGATCCCCTTCATATACGAGTATGATGTAACGTCTTATAATATTATAGTTTATTTCAGGTTCAACTTTCACCATTGTGTAAGTATAACCGATTTTTTTTTAATTCTGTGATTAGACCTCGTACGCATTCATGCTGTGTACAATTACACAACGAACAGCACATGCGAAGTTCACTCATCATGAACAGTGGTGTAACTTCTTAAAACCCGGTATTCAATCGAAACCTATCCGAAACGTCGTACCTACCTACATTGTAACATTCCATCCAGCAGTAGTTGTTTCCCCATAAGCTGAGTCCGAGGAAACTTTGAAAATGTATACGTTTAATGGTTGAGTATAAATTGTGATCATAGATGTGTAGCAACGAGATTTTGAGTCAAGTGAATTTTGGTTGGTACTCGTTTAGTTAGTTTGGTTGTCGTTGGTACTGCTTGTAGGATCCATAAATTAACCATGAAATAATCTCACGAAGGTGTGAATTTTACCATCATCAAGACTTAAACGCTTCAGCAGTGTACGTTTTTGAGAGATGATTCCCACCTCCTTTAATAAATTTTGATGGATTGAGACCAAGCAGTTTATGATGCCTCTGAGGTTCAGGGAACAACAGCAAAGTATCTTAAATTCTTTTGCATGTAATTTGCCAAGAACCTAGGTATGTTAATAGGTATGTATGTTATTCAAGAGACATTTCTCATGCAAATACGCCCTATAGATTGGGAGCTTCCATAATAACGGTGGCTGGAATGTGGTTTGGCATTCACATCTTCAATTGACGTCTTGCGTTACGAAATACATAATGACATAGATCTGGCTTTAAAAATGCACTATTTCATTTAATTTGATGGAATTAACGAACGGATAAGTAAGTATAATTACTTGAATACGTTTGAGAGAATATTGTAGTGTGGACTGGTTATATTTTGTATTTAACGCATGGCGTGGCTTATTTATTCAGGTCATGAGGAGCTGGTGATTAGGAACACAAGATCAATCAACCGTTTGAGATTCGAGCCCGGTATATCGCCCCTCAACATCAAAGACATCCGGCTGGTTAACTACGACGAGAAGGAGCAGCAGGGATGGGTCAAACCTCTTTTCTCTTCCATCGTGTACAGGACTCAAGTAAGTGGGAAAGACTGAGCTTGGAGAAAGCTCGACAGGGATGTTGGCCTTTCTTTTTGAAAAATTTGGTTTGGTATCAGATATTACAACATCCCCAACCCCGGGGTCGCCTACCTATTCGAAAAATTTCATATCAAAAGTTCGCACTTACTCGTGCATAAGTTCTTTTAGCGAATTTTTGAGACGAATTCAATAATTCCAATGGCTCTATTAGCTTATAAGAATATTTTTATCCTGAAAATCCGTTAATCCGTAGCTTAGATAAGATTGTCGCCAGGACTCAAGACTCTTCTCCACAAAGTCTGCATAAAGGCTCCCCCTATACTCCTATACTCTGTGCAGATGATTAAGGGAGCACCCATGCCTAGTCAGCATCCCCACTAGGAGTCTCATTATTTTCTTTGGCAGTTCTGCCAACCTCCTTCTGCAAGCATCTGAGCTCCTTCTGCAAGGTGCTGCCATTGTCAAATTCCAGAATCTATCTGCTGGAATATCTTCACAATACCTCCAACCCCTTTCCCTCACCCAGTACCCCGAGGAGGCTTTAACCAAGCATTGGGCAATCCCCAAGGCTGCTTCTGGCCCCACAAATATATTGGCGGCCAAACTGTCTGCTCGCTCGTTGCCCTCCAACCCGGTGTGTGCCGGTACCCACATCAGGGTAACTTTATTTTCCACTTCCAGGCACTTCAACGCCTCCTAGCCTTGAAGCTCAATTATCATATGATACGATTTTGAATGCAATAGCTGAAACCATCCCGAGCAATGTACAACCAAGTCCATGCGGAAGGCCAACCGAGGCCTCCCTATCCCTACAGCCTATCTCTAACCGTCCCCACTCATCTCTAACCATAATTTACCATCCCTAGCGACCCTTAGCCACACCTACTTACATATCTCTTATTTAGCAATACCTCCAATTCCAATCACATTGGAATGAAGTTTTAAGGTTTGTTGTTGTGCAATGTATGTGAAAGTTTACAATTCAGCTGCACCCCCGAAACCTGGTAAATTATTCACCCAAATTCTAACATTTGACGAAAACTGAAGATTTATTGTGACAAGTTTGCAAATTCACCTTTCAGGATATTCAAAAAGCTTTCTTCCTGCTCCTGCTTTTGGTCATCATCGGCGAGTTTTTTGCTGCCCCTGCCATCACGTTGGCCGATTCAGCTGTCATCACGCTACTTGGCGAAGATGCCGATCGGTATGACCATTTTACAAAGCATGAAAAAGTCGTCAAGTTTCAATCAGGGCTGCCTATACTTATTATTATTTTTGTTATTCAAGCTAATATAATTCTATATTTTGCCTTTGAGTTTAATTTCACGATGAGTATTGAGTTTTTAATGGCTGTGAATTCAGAGGTTTCGTGAGCAAGGGTTATCTAACACTAAAGGTGCAGGGCCTTTAGAATAGGAATCGTAATGAGATTGGTCTTTTTACGTTCACAACTTCTTGTTAGTTGCTATCGTGAGCTCAGGCGGTCAACACCTTCATCGCGTCGCTTATCGCTGTTTTGTTTATAAGCCCGAATATCTTCTTCTGCCTCGCCGACAGCCGTTATCAGCTGACTGATGGGGACAAGTTCTCCAGGTATGTCTCCCAAACGACCTAGAATGGAACCTATTCCGACAACCTCTTTCGCTACACCCAATCCCTTCAGTCCATTAACTTCACTAAATTCAAATAATGATCACCCTCCCGAAGAAATGGATAATGAACCCGCAGTAACTGCGAATAATAAAGAGAAGAGAACCCCTCCAATCTACATCTACAACATAGTTAACATCAACTCATTCCTTGTTGATATGCAAAAATTAGACCCCGGAACTTACACACATCGAACGACGGGTAAATCTGTCAAAATTCAAATGGATACAATTGAAGGATACAG
This sequence comes from Stenodema calcarata, assembly GCA_963920205.1. Lineage (NCBI taxonomy): Eukaryota > Metazoa > Arthropoda > Insecta > Hemiptera > Miridae > Stenodema > Stenodema calcarata. Next base: position 96,607 of record CAWUBA010000226.1, on the reverse strand, counting down.
AAAAACTATAGATTTTTTGGAAAAAAGTAAGGCTGAATTCCACACTTACCAATTAAAGGAGAGCCGGGCTTTCCGTGTAGTTATAAGAGGCCTACATCACACAACTGACACCAAATTAGTGATGGATGAATTGAAAACACTAGGATTCGAGCCTACTCAAATGACATTGGCACTGCACCCAGTTACCAAAGTTCCTATGCCTCTGTTCTTTGTTGATCTGAAGCCCAACGCGAAAAACTCGGAGATATACGACTTAACAAGACTGTATAATGCAGTCATCAAGATTGAACCACCTAAACCTAAAAGAGCAGTTATCCAGTGCACCAAATGTCAGGCTTATGGCCATTCAAAAAATTACTGTTTCCGGCAACCTAAATGTGTAAAATGTGATGGCGAACATGGTACTGAAGCCTGTAATAAAACCCCGACTAATAAACCAGTTTGTACAAACTGCAAAGGGAACCACACTGCCAATTACAAGGGTTGCCCTATCCACCTGTCCCTACAAAATAACCGCGCTAAGCCAGTCAAAACAACACCGCAAAACATTCAATCAATAAACTTTATTTCAAATAATACCATACCTCACCAGTCAAGAACAAATCCCACCTATGGACAATCTCGAACCTACTCTCATGCCACACAAAATCTTCCACTTAGCACTGATGAGGTAAGCAATGAGCTCACCATCACCGTCCTATGTGGAAAAATTGACCAGCTGATCAATCTCATCCAACCCTTGTTCTCCATGCTCACTGAACTAATACCTAAACTCTTAAAATGAACCCACCAACCCAGAATAATCTCAAAATTGTCACATGGAACGCCCGAGGGATTTGTTGCAAGATCTGTTCATCCGTGGGTTCGGAGCTCCATTGTTGAACACAACAGGAGAAGAAGAACAAGCAGTCTGGCATGTTCGATGGAAATGTGCCATGAAACTCCAAGGAAGACAGTACAGATTACCACAAGGAGCAATAGGTAGGAAAATCGTGACTAACCTTTTTTTTTTTTTTTTTTTTTTTGAAGAAAGTTTATTGTTTGAGACCATTATACAATAATATACCTCATTGGATAGGTGTTCATACATTCATTCTCAAAATATTATCTGCAGACATGGTTGCAGATAAATAATTAACGTCTTTTCAATTAAAACAGGCTGATAAGTTTATATAAATGAAAATACATTTAATCTAAATATAAATGAAAGGTTATTTCACGAAGCAATGTCCATAATGTGTCGTGGTCGAGAGAGTCGTCTGATTGCCGGAGTTTGAAATCCTTCGTTAACCAAAGGGTTGTAATGGTCGGAGTTGCGTTGTATGAAGGAGTTGCAGCACTTGTTTAGAATTTCAATCGGCGGCTCTAGTTGGAGGTCATGATATATCGTTTCGTTCCTTACGAGAGGAGGGGCTTGTACAATCCAACGTTGTAAAATTTTATTTTGCTGCTGCTCTATCCTCCGGAATTCTGATCTGGAGCAGGTACCCCAAACAGCCAAAGCGTACGTCCAAATGGGTCGGATAAGCGTTTTATACATGAGCAACTTGTTCTGGATCGATAGATGAGGGCTGACAAGAAAGGACCTCAACTGGGTAACCCTCTGTCTGACTTTCTTTATCAACTCGCTGATGTGGTCGTGGAACGTGAATCGTTTGTCCAATATCACCCCAAGGTATTTATGAGAGGTTTTGATTGGAATCAACTGTCCAAGATAGCGAAGCTCAGCACCTTCATAATTTCTCTTATATGTGTATGTCACGATACTGGATTTTTCACTGTTAATTTTAATTCTCCATTTCGTGCACCATTGTCCCAGTACGTCGAGCATATGTTGGAGGTTCAAGTTCGCGACTTCGGATTCCTCATGCGATACGGCATAGATCAGATCGTCAGCATATAATCCAGAAAACCCTTCAATGACCTCGAGAGGCATGTCACTTGTATATACGGAATATAAATAAGGCCCCCACACGCTCCCTTGTGGCACTCCTGCTCCAATCGGTCTTGATGTTGAGTGTATATTTTGGATTGAGACCACAAACGATCTATCTTGCAAGTAGTATTCAACTATTGAATATAGGTTGTTGGGGAGATGCTGACGGAGCTTGTATAGAAGGCCATCGTGCCATGTCCTGTCAAAAGCCTGCTCCACATCAAAGTAAGCGGAATGACACACTTTTCGCTGGTGATACACATTTTTGATATAATTTGTATACCGTTGTAGCTGGAGTGGGCAGGAGTGGTCCTGACGAAAGCCAAACTGTTGATTTGGTATAAGATGATCGGTGAATCGTTGAAAATGTGGGAGAAGAAGACGCTCGTATATCTTTGATAGTAGGGAAAGAAGGCTGATAGGGCGGTAAGAAGTAGGCAAGTGAGGAGGTTTGTTAGGTTTCAGTACCATACAAATAGCAGCATGTCTCCAGGCTTGTGGGAAGTATCCCAACCGTACTGATGCAGTATATATATGTGCCAAATGTGCAAACAGTTTGCGGGGTCCGCGTGAGAGTAAAGGCTGCACAATTAGATCTATACCAGGGGCTTTTCTTGTAGGTGATGATCGAATGACTCTTTTAACATCTTTGGGGGAGAAGAATATAGAAGGAGAAGGGAAACTGGAATAATCTTCACCCAATTCAGAAGCCTCGAGACCCGGATGTGGTTGAAATCTATTTTCCAGTAAATCAGCGAAATGGTTGACTTTATCCTCAGGAAGTGACAACCATTGTGAACCTTTCTTCAACGGGGGTATACTTTGTCCTTTCTTTGTCAGGATTCTAGTTGCCCTATACAGTGAGCAGTCCTTTGCATCAAGCGAAACGAGTTTATCTCTCAACTGTTCTTCTCGGATGTTGTTGACTTCCGCTCTGATGACATTCCCCAGAGCATTGCTCAGCCTTTTTTCTCCTATATTCTTCGTTCTTAACCATCTTCTGCGAGCCCGTTTTCGTGCTTCCCATATATCATTAATAAATGGTGGCAGATGTATGTTAGTTCGAGGCGTCGGTAGCATTTTGGGGGCTGCTAGGGAGGCTGCAGAAGTTATGACAGACGTTATTTTACTCACCGCATTATCAATATCAATTGTGCTTCTTATAGTTGGCAGGCTGGTCAGAGTCGTAGCGATGTGTATACGATATCGATCCCAATCCATTGGGTGCTTAACTAAAGTGGGTCTGGCTATGTTGGTGACTGGCTTAGCATACATCTCTGTGTGTACTGGAAGATGATCTGAACTTAAATCGTGTTCCACTGCAGTATTAGTTATTCGAGATTGGAGGCCTTTACTGATGAAGAAGTCAATATGGGTGGGAGCTACTCCTGCTCGTGTATCATATCTGGTGGGAACACCAGGTGTTGATATTTGTAATTTGAATGTATGCCGCCAGGCATCAATTAGGGTTCCGTAAGAGTTGGCCCTTCGATCGTTCCATGATGAATGCTTAGCATTGAAATCTCCTCCTATGAGGAAGGTTGAGCCAAGTTCATGTGACACGGACCATAAGGTACCCATAGTGAGTTTGCGTCCTCGTCTTCTATCCTCAGGTGGCATATACACGGCACCAAGCTGTATATTCTCGCCTACCGAGTGGAGTACACATCGCGCCATTTGCACATCTTTCTCCCTTATCGGTAGCATCGCAGATTGACTCAGGGTTGAACGCACGAGTAGTAATGCACCTGCACAACCATTATCATCAGGATCGTAAGCGGCATATGAAGTGTATCCAGGAAGCGACCACGACTTCCAGGATGGGAGCTTGACTTCTGTTAACATCAGAATATCCAAGTCATGAACATTTGCATAATGAAGTAATTCCTGATATTTTCCTCTGATAGAGCAAGTATTCCAAGTCATGACTCGTAATTTGGTAATGGGTCTATTCATGGATGTATTAATTGAGCAAAGTTTATGGATTTGAATGCACGAAGAATTTCTACCTTCAGTAATGAGACTACCTGTTGTACTACAGTGGAAATGATGTCCTGAATAATTGACCCCATATTTGCTTGAGAAGGATTGTTGTCTGTTGCATTTGTGGATTTAAGTGCATCTCGATAACGCATTGAGTGATTAATTCGTCGATTTTGATGTTGTGGGGAACCGGCATGTTGACTTGCACTAGTTTCATTCTGTAGAGGGGGGAAGTTAATGCTATTGAAATCAGGAAGAGTCATCTCGACATTATTGCGGGTATTTGTGCGGCGTTCAGTTCTGGATGGTCTTGGCACGCCAGCCAATTTTCGATATACTGCACACCCCTTCCAAGAGGATGCATGTGCCTCACTGCAGTTGACACACTTTCTTGCGGCTGGGGAGGTACAAGTTCGTGTATCATGCATTCCTGCACAAATTCCACATCGCAAAGGTAGAGAGCATTGGCCTCGAGAGTGATTCCACTGCTGGCAGTTTTTGCAATGGATTGGCCCAGCACGGGGTGTGTACTCTTCTACCCTGCATGCAATATGAGCTATGTATTTAACTGCAAGAAAATTGTTCGTATCGATGGTTGGGTCAAAATCGACATAGTATATTGGCATCAACTCTCCTTTTAGTTCACCGGTAGCATGCATGGCATTTACAACCTGCTTCGGTTTGACTCCATGTTCAATTTCTATCTGATTAGCTATATATGACGTATCCATTTTTGAAGGTAGCCCTCGAATAACTAATCTGTAAGGACGTTGTTCTTTTGGTAGGTACGTATAAAAGTCAAATTCAGTTTTCTTTGTGCTGAGAACAGATATATAATTACGATATAAAAGTTGTGAAGACGGAGTGATTTTATACTCATTTTTGCCCAGCGTTTTTATAATAACTTTGTCGTCTATACTCTGAATGAAAGTAATTAGATTAGTGACACAATCATCTCCTTTATACGTGAACGTTATGGATAAACCAAGTTTCTGAGGTCTTTCAGATTGATCAACAGTATCTTCATTACTCATTGTATCTTCTCCATCGTCTTCCCCATCATTAAATGCTATAAGTGGTGTAAATTTATTTGCAGTGACTACATTTTTCGCAATTGTGTTAATTGGTCTTTTTGGAGGATAAGCCAAATTAGTAGTGGGATTCTTGTTACGTTTAGATCGAGGAGCTTTGAACTCGCTTGAAGTACTCGTACTCGGTTCAATAATCGTATTGGTTTCCGTTTTCCCGGAATCTGCATCATTTTTAAGTCCCTCCATCATGAGGAAGGCAACACCAGTTGCGATCCTAAAATGAGAGGTGACTACAATAAATGTGACTCACCTTATCGGCTGGCAAGCTGGAATACTAAATCACGAAAAGTAAACAACAGACAAGCGAGAGCGTGATAAGCGATAGATGTTGACGGTTCGAGCGGTCGAACGAGACTGCGTGACTAACCTTGCAGAAGAAATTCAAGGATTGGTAAACAATACAACAACTTCGGAAAGAATACTCCTCTACTGTGCAACAGTGCTGCAAAAAGACAAGATGATAACCACAGGATGCGATGTCCGGCGTTTGCTTCAGAAGCGTTTGGATTTATGGAAAGAAGAAAAATATGATGAGTTACTCCAAGAAGCAGTTCGCTGTGATAAGCAACTACGGGCTTATCATCCAAAAGAAGACGAGGATCAGAAAGTGCGCACTTTTACCCGCCTAGTGTTGCAAGGAAAGCTAAGAGACGCAACAAGGTGGATAACTGAGCGGTCTGGAGGCGGAGTCCTTCTACCGGATGCTTTGGTAGGAGACACCACAGTCCTTAATGTACTCCAAAGTAAGCACCCTCAACAAGCCACGCCAAGCCAAGATACATTCATCCAAAACGAGAATCTACCTCTTTTGATTGACATTGATGTTTCGGCAGGGCATATAGAAAAAGTTGCAAGAAGCCTTCGAGGTGGGGCAGGACCAAGTGGAACAGAAAGACATGTTGTTACGGTTCGGATCTCATAGCTTCCACTTGAGAGAAGCAGTAGCGTCCCTTGTTCGGAAACTGGCAAACAGAGTGGTCGATTGGAATAGCATCAGATGCTTATTGGCACGAAGAGGGATAGCCCTTGACAAGCGACCAGGAGTTCGTCCAATAGGGGTAGGTGAGTTACTACAGCGCATCTGTGCAAAGGTCATCACTTCTCTGACAGTTGAAGATTTACAAGAAGCATGTGGAGCAGACCAACTATGTGCAGGAGTGAAAGCGGGCATAGAGGGTGCCATTCATGGTATCTCTTCTCTCTTTGAAGAGTCTGAGCAAGAAGGGCTACTGCTAGTTGACGCATCAAACGCATTCAATGCCCTCAGCCGTCCGTTAGCACTGTGGAATGCTAGGATTTATTGGCCTCGATGTTCAAGATTCTTATTTAATACTTATAGAGGCTACCCATACATCCTATTCCGCCAAAGTGACGCATTCATTCTCAGTAAGGAGGGAACAACGCAAGGTGACCCCCTAGGAATGCTCATGTATGCAGTGGGTACCCTTCCTCTAATTCAAAAACTGAAAAATTCGCGATGGAGACAAAATTGGTACGCCGACGATTCCGCATGTGTAGCAAAGCTGCGAGATATAAGGGAATGGTTCAACATTCTGCAAAGGGAAGGTCCCAAGTGGGGGTACCACCCTGAGCCCTCGAAAAGTTTTCTAATAGTTAAACCTGGACTAGAGGCAGCCGCAAACTCCATATTTGGTGACCTGAATGTCGTAATCGTTCATTCGCATAGGTTTTTAGGAGGCGTCATAGGTCTAGCTCAAGCAAAGAAAGAATACGTAGCGGAGAAAGTAAAAGAATGGGTGGAGCATACAAAGAAATTTGCATTAGCGGCAAAAAAGAGTCCTCACCCAGCATATGCAGCATTCACCAAGTCACTCCAAAGTGAATGGGGTTTTGTCCAAAGAGTTGTGGGTGATTGTAATGCAGAATATTCTCCACTAGCAACAGCCATCAAGCAGTATTTCACTCCAGCTCTGATGGGGCGAGAAGTGTCAGATACTGAGCACGCCCTGTTCACCTTTCCGACAAGAATGGGAGGACTTGCAATCAAAGATCCAGTTGACACGGCACATGAGGCTTTCACTGCATCAGATGAGGCAACCTCCATTTTATCAATAGCGTTGAAATCTGGGGAAGATTTCCGGCTATTTGACCATAAAGATAAGGTTGTTCAGAGCCAAGCAACGTTTCGAAAAATGTTGGAGGAGAAAAAAAGAGAGTTCAGTCGGCAAATCATTGATCAGTTAGCTCCCGAAAAAAAACGAATTCTACACAGAATAATAAACGGTAGAGCATCCCAATGGCTCACAATGACCCCAACAGCAGCAGACGGAATGGACCTCTCTCCCCTACAATTCCGTGATGCCTTGTCCCTCCGATATGGTCACATTCCAACAGAATTGCCAAGGACCTGCGATGGGTGTGAAGCACCATTTGACATAAACCACGCCCTGAACTGCAAGAAAGGAGGTCTTGTGAAACATGGCCATGATCAGCTCAGAGATGATTGTGCGAGACTTGCACATCTGGCATGGCAGCAGGTTGCACTGGAACCAGTTCTTAGAGAGCCATCAGAAAATAATACAGCACTAGTCGCAGATATAGGAATTCATGGAGTTTGGGACGGTGAGAGAGCGGCGTTTTTCGACCACCGCATCATAAATGCTGACGCCCTGTCTTATCGTACCCAAACCTGGGAATCAATTTCGCGATCAGCAGCCAGAGAGAAGCACCAGAAGTACAATAGAGCAGCAGAAGATCGAAGAGGCTCCTTCACACCATTGGTCTGCTCCTATGACGGCGTTCTCCACATTGAGTACGAAACTTTCTTGAAACGGATGGCAAATACCCTTTCTGAAAAATGGAATAAGCCATTGTCATGGGTGACTAGCTGGGTCCGGATGAAAACCCAATTGTCAATTATCCGAGCGGTAAGCCTCCGCCTGAGGGGTTCAAGGAAGAGCATGCGGACATTGGTGATGGAGGATGGAGCAGCTCTTCCATTCATTCATCACTAATGGCTTGTAGGTTGGACTGGTTTCACTGAAAAAATAATTCAAAGGCGAAATACACGGATCCTCAGACGAAATTGTTCTACTCGTCGTCTGAAGAATTTGCAACGTTTCGGTCGTTGCCGAGTGACATCATCACTGGCTTTTTAACGTTACGCGGCGCCAATAATCCAATTCCTTGAAAGTTTAAGGAATATATGTTTATTTATCCTGAAAAAAAATAAATAAATACAATTGACACTGTTCTTGAGACAAACAGGTGTAGATATTATGCTACTAACAGAGACTAAAATGGAACCGAATTTACACTTTTCATTACCAGGCTACAAATGCTACAGAGCTGACCACCCATCTAATAGCCGCAAAGGAGGTTCAGCCGTCATCATAAAGGCAACTATCACACACAACGAACTACTCCCGATATGTGAAGACGACGCACAAGTAGCTAGAATCAGCCTAGTGATCAACGGGATCTTATACCAAATCGGAGCCTTCTACTCTGCTCCTGACCGAGAAAATCATAGGTTGCTAATGAGTACAATATTTGGCATAGTTCATGAAATGGGCCTCAAATTCTTGCTTGGGGGGGACTTCAATGCCAAGCATCCCCGATGGGGGTCAGCTACTACAAATCCGCGTGGTAGGATGGTACAAGATGCAGTTTTACAACTCGGTATGCAAGTGCTACATCCGATTGAGCCCACACACTATCCTGATAATCCATGTCACTCTCCAGACATACTTGATATATTCATAGGAAAAGGTCTAAGCAACCTACACATTGATATCAGTGTCCTGCATTCACTCCGAAGAGCACAAGTTCCCTTGAACTTATTCTTCGGTGGGCAATAAGTTGTGAAAATGATACCGATTGAGTTATATAATTAATTATTTTGCCAATAAAGGAATACAATACAATACTATCCTCCGACCACTACCCAGTCTTGGCCGCTATTCCTTTTCCAGTACCATATATAAAGCCAAAAGAAAACAGTCTCATAAAGCACCTTTTCAATTGGAACCTGTACGCAGAAACTCTGGAAAGGGAAACCAATTTAAAACTTCAGCTCAAGACTCATAAAGACATTGATGTTGCAGTCAGTCATATAACCCAAATAATCCAATGCGCAGCAGGTCTTGCCAGTGATAGCTCCATTAGACATCTCTAAACCCCTCACCAACGATCCAAATACACACCTACACATTGTCAGAATCTCCTCGATGTGAAGAAAAGAGCAAGGTCATTATGGGAAACCACTATATTCCTTATATTCCTTATAAACAAGCATACAACAAGGCTACATATGATCTGAAAAAAGCTTTGATGGAACTCCACGCTGAAGAGAAACACAACTCTTTGATATCATTAGACGCACAAGACGGCTCGCTGTGGCGCAAAGCAAAACTTCTAGTAAAGCAACCGCAATCCACCCCTCCGCTCAAACTGAACAATATCTGGTATTCAACTCCAGAAGAAAAAGCCAGGATTTTTGCTGAACAACTAGTTGATCAATTTAAGCCTCACGACAGCGAATTACCCCTCTTCCACGAACAGGTCGTTGACGAAATAGCACAGCCACTCCAGTTGACACCCTTCAAAAAGTTCTTTACTCCTCCCCAAGTAAAAAATATCATCCTACGATCCTCTACCAAAAAAGCTCCCGGATGCGACAAGATCACACAACCCTTGCTGAAGAACATGCCAAGGAAAACTTTAGTGCTCCTCACACAACTTTATAATGCCATCCTTCGTATCACTACTATCCATCGAAATGGAAGCATGCGCAAATAATAATGATCCTCAAACCTAAGAAAAATGCTAGAGATCCTAAAAGCTATCGACCAATCAGTCTGGTATCCATTTTTTCGAAGATCTTTGAGCGCCTGATGTTATCCAAACTTATGCCACACTTCATGAATGTGATTCCGACACATCAGTTTGGTTTCCACAGATCTCATTCCTGCCCGCAACAACTTCACAGACTAATTGAGGAAATCTTGGACACATTCGAAGAGCAAGAAATCTGTCAGGGCATTTTTCTTGATACGGAAAAAGCGTTTGACCGGGTCTGGCATCCAGGGTTGCTCTACAAATTGAAACCGCTATTACCTGATACCTACTACCGTATTATCCAATCATTCATCCGTGATCGAACATTTCATGTAAAGTGTGATCATGCAACCTCAGCTAGCCAAAATTTAATCTCATCAGTTCCACAAGGAAGTGTGTGGGGGCCAATACTCTATCTCATCTATGTTTGCGATGTTCCCAACTCACCAAACACGACATTAGCTATGTTTGCGGATGATCAAGCCATATTATCTCGGGCAAGCAGCAGTGCTGAGGTAACCAGAAAACTTCAGGAACATATTACAATGATTGAAGATTGGAATAAGAAATGGCGCACATCGATGAACCCCCAAAAATCCAACACAACAACCTTCACGTACAAAAGGAACTATCATATTACCCCCATCACACTAAATAACACCACAGTACCACAAAGTAAGTCAGTAAAGTATCTTGGCATCATAATTGACCAAAAACTGACGTTTGAGTAACACATAGGGGACTTGGTCAAGAGGCTGAGGACAAGAACAAACTTACTCAAACCATTGATTGGACCAAGATCTCCTCTCATCTTAAGTAACAAAAGGCTCATGTATCTTGTACTAATCCGACCAATATGGCAGTACGGATGCTCAATGTGGGGATCAGCCAGCGCCTCACAAATTAAAAGAATACAAATACAACAGAACCGTGCACTTCGCTTGATCACGAATGCGGAGTGGTATGTGAGGAACTCGGTTATACATCACGATCTGGACATCCCCGAAGTGAAAGATATCATTTCTCAAACCTTCCAACGTACCACCCAAATCCTACTTTCCATGGATTTACCGATCGCCTATTGGCTCGACGAACTGGCAGACGGCTCAAGAGAAAAAGACCAGTTGATCTTCTCATGACACCCACCTAAAAAGAAAAATCCAAGGTCCAACGATCCACTTTGTCCTCTTCGATGACTAACTGAGATTAAAAATATATATATATATATATATATATATATATATATATATATATACTAATAACATGTAATAACCTATACTATCTTACAAAAATTTATTAACATATTAACTCTATTTATAATATTTTACAAGGACTACTACTGGGTAGAAACCTTGTCCCTCGTGCCATTGTACTTAGTACGGATAAATGTTATATTTATTAACTCAACTATAGAGTAAAATGTATTACTGAAAAGTTCTGTCAATTGTTAAAAAAAAAAAAAAAACTTCTTGTTACAGCATGTTTAGGCTTCCCTGGCCCTGGAGGGAGCTAATGAAAAACCTCTGCTTATGCGACTCATCCATTTTGTGCCTTTTGTGCATTAAAATGTTCACAACATTAATAATTAATTTCCAGATACGGTCATCAAAGAATGTTCGGCTCACTTGGTTGGGGGTTGGCCATGTTCTTTGTCGGAATCGCACTCGATCATTCGACAGCCTTTCCTTATCATCCCTGCACTCCAGACCATAAAGAAAAGAATTACACGATCTGTTTTGCCACATTCTCCGTGCTCATGGGTAGGTTGCTGTTCGAATCATTGTTTGTTATGTTCAATTATGATAAGGCCAGAATCCAGTGGGAGTCGGACTAACAGAGCTGTGATTGTGCCTTTGGGCGGGAGCCAAATAGACTATTTCTCTCAATGATCACAGAAATTTGAAACCTAACTATTCTTAATGGTCCCCTTGGATGGTAGTTGTAATTAGGAACTGAAAAACACCATCAGGTATTTCGTTGTTTGCAAGCTCGTCCAAACACAAAAATGTTTGACTCTCAAAAGATCAATCCCAGCTCAAGAGTAGACTTTAAAAAGTGTGTTTTGATCCTGATTTTGATACTTAATAATTTTATGAAAATGATCAGGTGCTGCTCTCATCACTGCAACGCAAATCAACTTCAAGTACGAGCCGGCTCCTGAACACCCACAGTTCGCCGAGAAGCCCCAGGCGGCTGAGCCGACGAGGGAAGACTTCCTTCAGCAGCAGCTCGCTCAGCAGTTAAATTGCCCAGCGCTGTCTGATACGTCCGCCCCATCCAGCCAAGCAGCTCCGAACGTGGGCAAGGTATGAAGAAGTCATTTGGGGAGCTTGTGAGAGTATCATTTTTCTACCCAGGGTAACGGAGAGAATCGACCTGGTTAAATTAAGTACCAGGTGATAATAATTATCAAATTATTATCAAATTATTTGTAAAATTGTCAATATTATTAAATAAAGTAAAAAATTTTGAAAGTTGTACATCAGAAGGTGATTATGTGGACGGTGTTATGCCAAAACCGGCCAAGCGCCAAAAAGTAGAATTCGAGAAAATCGACATCAATGATTTTTCAGGTTTTTTGGTTACCCCATCTCTCCAGTTGGTTTTTAATTAATAGGAATTTGTTCCCTATGTTTTTTGATGCGTAGAATCGATTGGTTGAATCGAAAGTTCAAAACAATCGATAGTTTCATAGTTATGGCGGTTAGCTGGTTTGTGTAAAACTGAATTATTGCACTCTGCATTATGCACATACCGGCCAAGCGCCAAAATCATCTCGTTATTCCGCACAAACCGGCCAGACGCCAGAAAATAAGGCATTTGGTCGGTTTGTGCAAAACATTAAGTGGCAATACACACGTACAAAACATCCCCATATTGGAGGAAAACACTAAAAAATATCAATTTTCATTATTATTATTTTCTCCAAAATAATACCACTAACCTGCCAGGGGTAAATCGAGCTCCTCACACCTGTGGGGTCAGTATACCTATCTATGGATAGTAAAATACTCTGAAAAAACTCTGCGAATTCTTGACACAACGGTTCATTATCTTCTTTGTACAGATCACCCTTCTGTCTAGATCACTAGATCTAAATGTCTAGATCCTAAATGTTAGATTAATTATTATTATCAATTATCACTAATTATTAACAATTTTATCAAGTACCTAGTGAAAATTATTACATATAATTTATTGTTAGGTATTAATAATTCGTATTTATTATTAATAATAATTAATTAATACGATATAATTCTGGGGTTTTTAATGTTACGTCGGTAATAATTTTTCTATAAAAGAAGTACCTACCAACAAACATTCGAAATTACCTTCATTTCCGTAGCACGAAACGCACCTCAGAACAACAAACTCGACATCACTTAAGCCATATGATGTTCCAAAGAGCTTGTTTTTTTTTTTTTTTTTTCTTTTTTTTTTTTTAATAATTATAACAATTTTATTAACATGATCATTAACATTCAAATTTGTTGAATTCCTGCTGCTCTTTTTTACAGAACCTAGAAGGCAGATCGTACAATATGCCCTGCGGTCCAATCCCTAATCTAGATCTGCTTCGGAAATGTTGCTTCCTGGGAGCCCTGGCAGCATTAGTTCACTTGTATTGGCTCATTGGTTAGGTGTACTCCCATCTACCGGCGAAGGAGCGGCAGGCCAGCTCCGTCCTCTAATCCAAGGCGTCCGAGGAAATGCACTTGGCGTCGGGCTCCTCTCAGCCGCAAAGAGACTGCTCGGATGAGCGTCAGTTGTAGCTTAATCCGCACCCACCCAATCACTAAAGAGAGTGGCTTCTGCCACTTTGTGCTCAGGGTGAAAGCCAGATTCTTCTGGAAGGCTCTATACTCTTTATGGGGGACCCCATCCGCTGTGCAGATCAACGGTGTAAAGGAGCTGCGGAGGTCTTCAGCTGCAGTATCATATTTTTGATGCTGTTCTCTTGCAGCTGTGTCGAGGACAGACATCCAGGTCCGAGACCGGTAGGAGCAGGCGTCAGCATTCACAATGCGATTATCGAAATACGCTGCTCTTTCCCGGTCCCAGAAGCCCAGAACTCTGATATCTGCGACTAGCCTTGCCGATCCTGAGGTTCCTTCACGCAACACGGGCTCAATACCCACTGCTGAGGGTGACGTAGCTAGCGCTGCCAGCCTTGCACACTCGTCTCGAACCAGATCGTGACCTAACTTCACATGCCCTCCTTTCATGCAATTCAAGGCATGGGTCATTGTCATTGGCTCACCAGGGCAGCCGTCGCAGTATGTTGGTAGACCTTCAATGGTGTTTCCATAACGAACGGCCAGTGCATCGCGGAACTGGGTTGCAGACAAGTCAAGTCCATCAGCTGCAAGCGGAAGGACTGTCAGCCACTGGGATGCCTCTCCTTCAACGATCCTCTTGATGCTGCGTTGAGTCTCTGTGGGTAGTGCTTCAATCGCCTCTTTTGCTTGTACTTTGTGTCTCTGGTTCCGCTCTTTTCGCTCAGTTGTCAGTACTGCAGTAACCTGGTCTTCATGTACCGCCTGAACATAAAGTCCCCCGTTTGCTATCCCCTCAGACAGGACGGTCATAGCCCGTCTTGATACGTCGAAGGCCTGGTCAGCTGTTACCACGGGGTCCTCGAGAGCGAGCCCACCCACTTTTGCCGGCAACGAGAACAACCGGTGCTCCTCGGGCAGTACCGCTCTTCCCAGTATAGCAGGTGTCAATGAAGCTTGGATGGCTGTACGAAGTGGTTCGTACATGATCCCCTCCCCATCCACTACCCTTTGCACAAAAGCCCATTCCCTCTGTAGGGACTTTGTGTATGCTGCGTGAGCTGCCTGCGGACTTTTCTCTGCAAAACCCGCAAAATTCTGAACGTTCTTTATCCATTCTGCCACCTTGGATGCAATGTACCGCTTCTGCTCTTCCCTGGGACCAAGAAAACCACCAAGAAACCTGTGTGACTGGACTATATTTATATTCAGGCCCCCAAAAATTTCAGCGGCCCGCTCTTCCATGCCAGGTTTTACTACAAGGAAGCTTTTTGCCGGCTCTGGAAAATAGCCCCAGCCCGGACCTACTGCCTGAAGATTTTTCAGCCATTCTCTGATGTCCTCAAGCATTCCGACACAGGCAGAATCGTCAGCATACCAATTTTGATTCCAATTAGGCCCTTTCAAGGTGTGAATCAGAGGAAGTGTACCAATGGCGTACATGTACATTCCTAGGGGGTCTCCTTGCGTCGTTCCTTCCCTGCTTTCTATGACTGAGTCGCTGCCCCGGAATAGTACAAGGGGGTATCCCCGATACGTGTTAAATAGAAAACGTGAACATCGGGGCCAGTATTTCCGTGCATTCCAGAGCGCAAGAGGGCGGCTTAGTGCATTGAACGCATTGGCGGCATCCATAAGTAGGGCCCCCTCACACTGGTCCTTCTCAAATAGCTGTGCTACTCCGTGCACACTGCCTTCCACCCCTCCTTTTGCTCCAGCGCAGAGTTGGTCTGCCCCACAAACTTCTCTCAGGTCTGGGCCAGTCCGCGAGGCTATTGTTGTAGCACAGAGTCGTTGGAGGACTTCCCCGATCCCTATTGGCCGAACCCCTGGTCGCTTGTCCAGAGCAACTCCTCTACGAGCTAAAAGGGCACGGATTTTTTCCCATTCAACCGTTTGGTTTGCCAGCAGCTGAGTGAGCGTAGCCACTGCTTCGCGGAGTCGTTCACTATGATTGCCATATCGGAGCAGCATTGTTCGCCAATTCTCAGCATCAGTCCCACTTGGCCCTGCACTCCCTCGAAGACCATGGGCTTGTTAGTATGAAAATTGACCTGTATTTCAAAAGTTTGATTCATGATTGTGTTGTGAGGCACAATCTTTGAGCCGTCATTGTGAACGAACGGCTGGTCGTACAAAGCTGCGGATGGTCTTAAAAAATTCTACGGAACAAACTCTATCTAAATATGAAATAAAAAACATACCGTTCTATATGAATTTTTCGAGATATGAGATTTTCAAAATTTCAAAATTCGTTTTGAACCCCTTCCCCTTGACCTAGGGTTATGAAAAGTTTCGAGGACCATTGTGGGGCTGGTCCAAACCCAGAAACCAAATTTCGTAATTTTAACTCAACGCTAACTGGGCAAAGTGGCGCGGACGGCGTACGGCGGACGGACGGATTTTTTTTTATTCGATTTTCTGAATCTACGTATCTTGAAACGTAAACCAACAAATTTTGAGGGGGGGGGGTTAAAATTTTTTTTTCTTTGGGCGATTCCAATGGTTCATTATCGAAGATAATAAACCAAAATCCGTCCGTCGTCTGGGGGGTTCAAAACGAATTTTGAAATTTTGAAAATGTCATATCTCCAAATATTTAACTGAACCGTGTAGTTTTTAGTTCACTTTTGAATGAGCTGAAAAATTACGAATCTTTTAAGACCAATTGGATTTTTGTGCGAACAGCCGTTCGTTCACAGTGAGCGCGCAAAGGTTTAAGGAAAAACACTAAACTTCGCGTCGAAAACGGCCGTTATGTGGGTCAACCCCCAGACGCCCAGAATAAAACTACCTTTTTTCATCTTCCCGGTAAACTACAGTCTAGAAATTTTAACCGTGAGTCGGGGATAGACCACATTGCAATATTTACTCGGTTTCTCATCTGTAAAATTGTTTAAATAATACCTTTTTGTAATAATACAAATTAAATTTTGATGATGAGCTAGATACTTGAAATTTTAAATATAGGTCAGAAATGGATGACATTTCAATATTCACTCGGTTTGTATGACATGGTATGAGTATGGTATGATATATTATTGTATGTATGATTTGGTATAATACAGTATGGTATGATAGGAAAGAAATTCGTATGGTATGGTATGAGTACGGTGAGAATATGGTATGGTGCCGATTTGCAACACAGTCTGGTATAGACAGAAGGGTGATCTGCACAAGGAAGATAATAAACCGTTGTCAAGAATTTGCAGAGTTTTTTTTATTCGATTTTCTGAATCTTTGTGTCTTGAAACGTAAACCAACAAATTTTGAGGGGGAGTTAAAAATTGTTTTCTTTGGGCGATTCCAATGGTTCATTATCGAAGATAATAAACCAAAATCCGTCCGTACGCTGTCCGCGGCACTTTGCCCAGTTAGCGTTGAGTTAAAATTACGAAATTTGATTTCTGGGTTTGGACCAGCCCCACAATGGTCTTCGAAACCTTTCATAACCCTAGGTCAAGAGGAAGGAGTTCAAAACGAATTATGAAATTTTGAAAATGCGAAAACTCGAAAACATTTATACAGAACAGTGTGTTTTTAATTTCATATTTAGATAGAGTTGATTCCTAAGAATTTTCTAAGACCATCCGCAGCTTTGTACGACCAGCCGTTCGTTCACAATGACGGTTCAAAGGTTGAGCCTGTCAACACGATCTTGAATCAAACAGTTGAAATACGGGTCAATTTTCATACTAACGGGCTGTTTGGAACATCATATGGTTTTAGTGATGTGGAGTGTTTTGTTCTGAGGTACGTTTCGTGCTACGGAAATGAAGGTAATTTCGAATGTTTGTCGGTAGGTTTATAGAAAAATTATTACCGAAGTAGTATTAAAACCCCCAGAATTATATCGTATTAATTAATCATAATTAATAATAATTAATATTAATAATAAATACAAATTATTAATACCTAACAATAAATTATAATAATTTTCACTAGGTACTTGATAAAATTATTAATAATTAGTGATAATTAATAATAATAATTAATCTAACATTTAGGATCTAGACATTTAGACCTAGTGATCTAAACAGAAGGGTGATCTGTACAAAGAAGATGATAAACCGTTGTGTCAAGAATTTGAAGTTTTTTTTTTGGTGTGTAAGCTTATCCCACCGCTGCCACCAATTTTGTAAGCTTGGTCTTGAGGAGACCGCGTTTACTTGATTAAACACACTCCAGGGGTTCGGGTTTAAAAATCAATGTAGTCCAGACAGGTACGAGTTCGATTTGGAAAAGTATAATAAAAATGTACACATAGAACAAAACAACTTAGGAATTAATATGGTGGGCGTTCACCTGGTAGAAATTACTAACTAACTTAATATTAAAGGAATGTGAATGCGTCCACCACTAGTTAAGTAATTGTACAAGGGTATTGGTTGGGTACGCTTGAGTACACTTGAAAGGCGCCAAACTACAAACAATTCTGGACTATTATACAGGGTAAGAGGGTTACCGTATACGAACGAGTACGGAGTTAAGCAGCGTCGCACTGGTTCAGGGGGGAAAATGAGTCTTTGTCTCAGGGGATGGGTCGGCCAATCACACGCGTGTAAAAGGGAGTCCGATCCGGGTGAAAAAACTAGGGTTCACAACGATACCGGTACTAGTTCACTTGCACTCACAACTTTGGGGGAGGAAACGGGGGACGTGATCACCACGTGGGAATGCTTGCAGAATCACTCTGACTGTCACTTGACCGTAAATAGGTCTGTTCTCAACGCAGGCTGACTGGGGACTGATGTACTCACAACTTGAGGGGAGGAAACGGGGGACGCGATCACCGCGTGGGAAAGGTTTGCAGAATCACTCTGACTGTCACCTTGACCATAAATAGGTCCAATCTCGACGCAAGCTGACTGGGAACTGAGGCAAGATGGCCACGGCTGCGAGGGTCTTTAGTTGAGGCTCGAGAGGGGAAATAACCCCTCCAAAGCTGCCCCTTCCGGAGTGGGAGCCTCTTCCCCTCCGACGTCAGGCCCCGCCTCCAGCGGCTTACACCCCTCTCCCTTCCGGGAGTCAGCGCCCTCGCTGACGACTGACGGTCCCCGGGGGAGGGTGCATCCAGCGAGTGATGGTAGTGGCAATGGCGCGTCCGGGTCGTTTTGTAGAAGCGCCAGCTCGTAGCGCAAACGCCGGCAATGGATGCATGTCGCAGGAGAGTCCGAGGGGTGGTTCCATGTGCAGGTAGTCTCGAGGTCGCTGGCTACAGTGAGTTGACTCTTGGCAATTTATTGGTTGAGACGAGGGTAACATTACGGTTATCAATACATTTTTATTTTTGTATGTTTATAAATTTTTTTTTTTTTTTTTTTTTTTTTTTTTTTTTTTTTTTTTTTTTTTTTAGTTATTTATTTTTTTTTTTTTTTTATTATTATTATTTTTTTTTTTTTTTTTTTTTTTTTTTTAATTTATTTATTTATTTTTTTATTTTTTTATTTTTTTATTTTTTTTTTTTTTTTTTTTTTTTTTTTTTTTTTTTTTTTAATTATTTATTTATGGATTTGCAGATTATTTTTAATGTGAGGAATTTATTTATTAAGTTATGTATTTATTCTGCTCCTGGTCTAATTCGTCCTCCTGGTCTAGATCCCAAATCAAATCTTCGTTTGCAAACAGGAGAGGTGTTGAGCGAGTTGGTTCCGGGGGTTGGAGTCCGGTGGGTTGGAGTCCGGTGGGTTTGATCAGCATGAGGTAAGGTAACCAGTGAGTCGTTGGGAATCCTTTTTTCAGCGGCGGGCGGTGGGTCACCATTTGGTGAGTTCAAAGGTGTTTCACCCTCAGGAACTTTTGGCGAGTGCGTTAGTTTGGGTGGACGTAAAAGACAGATGGGTTTTGGTGTCATGGCGTCAGAAGTCGCATTAGCGTTCATGCATATGCGGAGTTCGGTATCATTTAACAATGGGTCAGTGAGTTCACACAAGTTCACTGAAAATAGGTCATTGCGTTCACCTGCGTTCACCCTCTGTCTTAGGGGTGCGTTCACTGCGGTATGGTTGTTGCGTACACCCACGTTCTCCAGCTGATCCAGCAGTGCGTTCACTACGGATGGGTGGTACCATTCACCGGCGTTCACCGCCGGGTTGGTGGTTGCGTTCGGTGCAAGTGGGTTGCAGCGTTCACCCGCGTTCACCACTGGTCTTGGAGGTGCGTTTGATGGCAATGGGCAACTGAGTTCCAGGGCGTTCATCATCTGTTTCGGGGACGTGTTCACGGTTGATGGGTAGTGGCGTTTACTGGCGTTCATTGGCTGTCTCAGAAACGCGTTTGGTGAGAAGAAGGGTAGGCGTTTGTTGTCGTGCATCACTGGAGTAGGAGGCGCGTTCACGTTGGATTGGGTGTTAGGTTGGCAAGCGTTCACCCTTGTAAAAGTGGGTTTGTTGGAGGGAAAGGAGTGGTTGGGTTCACGGGCATTTACTTTAGCGTCCTGGGACGCGTTTGAGTAGGTTTCCGGTCCGTTCAGTACCACAACTTGGTTCAGGTCTACTCTGAGGTTCATTGGAACCTTCCTCATCAAGTCCATACCCAGCAGGTCGAGTCCCATTCCCTCTCTCTGAAACACCAGGAATTCATGGACGACGGTGTGATGTCCAATCCCCACGTTCACACGTTGAGTCCCTCTAAATTTGAGGGGGTAACCATCAGCCCCCCATGCTGTGATGGTAGTGGGGTGGATGGGTACACCTCGAACAGGGTTGGTCAGGACCGAAATGGCGGCCCCTGTGTCAACCACTAAGTATCTGCGTTCATGGTTGAGAGTCACCGCGATCTTCAGTGCCCGATTCAGGTGCTTGGATACAATAGGTAAGTGGACGGGTTCCTCCTTTTCCATTAAGGCTCTCAATTGGGGTACTTGGGGTTCGTTCCTGGCGCCTGGAGGGTTCGTTACTGGCAGGAGTTGTTTCTTTTTATAACAATCCACCTCCAGGTGCTCGCGTACACCGCAATAATCGCACATAATCGCCTTTTGGGGATTATGGATGCAGTTCACTGGGAAGTGTGATGAACTCCCACAGAACATACATGGGTATCGCGGTGTGGGTTTTCTAGTGTTCTGGTTCCCATAGTTCTGTGGAGGGGGATACGCGTTTGCCTGGGGTTTGCGTTTATTTGGACACTGCATGGCAAAGTGCCCTGGTCCGCCACAACGATAACAACGGGGCGGCTCGTTACTGCGTTCCTGTGAATGGATCGCCGCCAAGTCCCACGAGTCCTCTGGTTCACCTGGTTGTTTCAACGCTTCTTCCAACGTTTCAGCGCGTTTGAGGGCCTCCTCAATAGTGTTGGGTTGGTAATTCAGTAAATGTGAACTGAGTTCACGCCCCAAACCTTTGATGAATGTGCGTACTACTTTTCGTTTTACCCATGCTAACTTCTGGTTGGCGTTCAGTTCAGCCCCTTCGTCGAGGACAGCTGATTTAGCCAACTGGTGAATGCGTTCGGCAAACTGGCGCAACGGTTCGGCAGTCTGCCGTTGCACCATGCACAGGAGTGCAGCCGCCTTTGCAGGGTTGCTGCGTTCAAACCAAGCAGACATAGCCTCCTTGATGGCATCGTAAGGGTTCTGTCCTTGTAGGAGGTCGTTATGGTTGATAATGAACTGTTTCGCCGTTCCGCGCACTCTTGCTCGCAGCAGACGTACGCGTTTTGCTTGTGTCAGTGAGTTCGCCACATCCTCAAAGATGGCGAAGAAAGCAGCAACAGATAGAGAGCCTGGTTCATCAGGATCCCAGGGTTCTATCTCTGAGAACATGGAAAGGGGAACTACCTCCTCATCTACACGGTCGCGTTCGCCCCGTTCTACATTTAGTTGGTTGAAAGAGCGAAGCAACTTATGGAGTTCACCCATCATATCAGATGTTGAATCGTTCATTTTGATTTTTTTGTTCAGTTTTTTGTTCCGTTTTTTGTTCATTTTGATTTTTTTGTTCAGGGGGTACGCGTTCTATAGTATACAAGGCAAAAAATAAAAAAGAGGGTACAAGTGAAATGGTTGAAAAGCAAAAGATATTAGGTTGCTGTAAATAGGGAAACAAGATTATGTTATTAGTACTGTGTGTACTGTGTGTTAGTACACCTGAAAATTTTTTTGAGGTCACGTTCACCAATGGCCTGTCAACTGGTCTATGAAAAAATTAAAAAAAAAAAAAAAAATTTAAAAAAATATCCGACCACCTGGAGTTTCTCTATGGGTCCGGGTGTATTGGATCCACCGGTTCAATGAGGTCGCTAAACTAAGAGTTCAGCGAGTTCATTGATCCCATTCGCTGCCACCAATTTTGTAAGCTTATCCCACCGCTGCCACCAATTTTGTAAGCTTGGTCTTGAGGAGACCGCGTTTACTTGATTAAACACACTCCAGGGGTTCGGGTTTAAAAATCAATGTAGTCCAGACAGGTACGAGTTCGATTTGGAAAAGTATAATAAAAATGTACACATAGAACAAAACAACTTAGGAATTAATATGGTGGGCGTTCACCTGGTAGAAATTACTAACTAACTTAATATTAAAGGAATGTGAATGCGTCCACCACTAGTTAAGTAATTGTACAAGGGTATTGGTTGGGTACGCTTGAGTACACTTGAAAGGCGCCAAACTACAAACAATTCTGGACTATTATACAGGGTAAGAGGGTTACCGTATACGAACGAGTACGGAGTTAAGCAGCGTCGCACTGGTTCAGGGGGGAAAATGAGTCTTTGTCTCAGGGGATGGGTCGGCCAATCACACGCGTGTAAAAGGGAGTCCGATCCGGGTGAAAAAACTAGGGTTCACAACGATACCGGTACTAGTTCACTTGCACTCACAACTTTGGGGGAGGAAACGGGGGACGTGATCACCACGTGGGAATGCTTGCAGAATCACTCTGACTGTCACTTGACCGTAAATAGGTCTGTTCTCAACGCAGGCTGACTGGGGACTGATGTACTCACAACTTGAGGGGAGGAAACGGGGGACGCGATCACCGCGTGGGAAAGGTTTGCAGAATCACTCTGACTGTCACCTTGACCATAAATAGGTCCAATCTCGACGCAAGCTGACTGGGAACTGAGGCAAGATGGCCACGGCTGCGAGGGTCTTTAGTTGAGGCTCGAGAGGGGAAATAACCCCTCCAAAGCTGCCCCTTCCGGAGTGGGAGCCTCTTCCCCTCCGACGTCAGGCCCCGCCTCCAGCGGCTTACAGGTGGAATAAACAGAAATCTGAAGAAAATTGTGATTGAAAAATGGCAATATTAAAAAAATATATTAATAATAAAATAAAAAACTGAAATAATTCTTAGTTAAAATAAAAACTCGAATAAAATTGAAATTGCAAAAATGAAATTTCGATGTTTCAAAGGTTCAATGTCGAGCTTCATCTTCTTCCTCTTCTTCTTCGACTGTAAAGTCTAAAGTCCCCCCAAATACGTCGATGTCATCTTCCATGTTTATGTCATTCAGGTTGCTGTAGATTCCATGGAATTGTGTGGTGGGGGGGGGGGGGGGGGATCAACGGCAACATGCTTTTAATGTCGGCCAACTTGAAATTGGTTTCCCATTTGGCCAAAGTTGCTGAATGTTGTGTTTGGCGTCGCCATACCTCGCACCCCTCTTTTTCTGTTCGAAGATGACGATCTGTGTCTTGAAATATCAACCTCCTGCCAGTCTCCGGAGAGATTAGGTCTTATAGAAAATGAGAATGGCTTATCTTTCAAGATAGAGATCTCTCTAGTTGTTAGCCAACCAATGGGTTCGCCGTTAACATCCTTCTTGCGATTAACAATCTGCTTCTCTAACTTCTTGCTTCATTTGAAGTCAGATTTCTCCATCCTTGATACTTCAAAGGGTCTTTTTTGACGACAATGTAGGATCACATGAATGTAGTGGTCGGGGGTGTAGTACGCCACAAGGGTTGAACGGGAACCCATCCGAAAATGGCAAAAAATGCGCATCATGACAATCATGAGGAGAGATTGGATGAGGGAATCAGCTGAATCGACACAGCTGGGTTTCGCACAAAACGGCCAAGCGACGGGAGTGATGTCGCTTGGCTGATTTGTGCGGATCATTGCAGCTCGCGAGATGAGCCAACCCACTTGGCCGGATTGGGCAAAATGCAAACCATTGGAATAATGTTTTGCACAAACCATTTATTTACTCTAATTTCGTCAAAACGTAATAGAGCGCGCTGAAGTCGCAAAATTCAGAATGTAGTCGTCGAGACGAATCGATTGGTACCTCAAACTCAATTTTCGTCATTTTGTCGCTTGGCCGGTTTTTGCATAACACCGTCCATGTGATTGTACATGTAGGTATGCAGTTGTAGTAAACGCAGTAATTCTCCATCGTACAGCCAAGTTCATCTCACTTCTGTCGTTACTGGATTCCTTGGTATCTCTTATAACTTTATTACCACTTCATTATGTACGAGGACGTCATCCTCCCCAGGGGCGTAGCGTCAGAGGAAGCGCAGGAAGCGGCGCTTCCCCACAAGAAATGAAGAATGTAGGTTGTATAATTTGTACTGGGGGATGGGGAAAAATAGGATGCGATCTCGTGATAAGGACTGAATGCTTTATTATCTTCTCTATCGAACTGCACATACAATCAAGATCGATGTGATCGATGTAATAAACTGCACAAATCTCTCTTCATAATGAGAAAGTAAAAAAAAAAAAAAAAAAATCGAAGATAATAAACCAAAAATCAGTGAGATTATGGTTCGGCTTATTGACTGCATTCTTTTCTTGGCTAAACTGGAACTGCCTTTTAGGGGGCATGACGAGTCCTCTTCCTCTTCTCATAACAAAGGAAATTACATTGAGTTATTAAATTTCCTAAAAGATTACGACCATCCATTGGAAGATCATTTGAAAACGGCAACAATTTTTACAGGGATGGTAATCTCAATCTCAATCAGACGTTAGTTATGTGTGTGGTTCCGGGGGGGGGGGGGATTCGAGTGCGGTGCTCAGGAAATGGTCTTCTTCCCTACACCTACCACTGATTCAACCTCATTTTATGTGTCTGACAACGGGGTTCCCAATAATTAATGGCAGTTTAGTACACCCTTATTTATTACATTTCCTATCATCTTATCTATGTAATATAAAATTATCATTTCGTTTATAGAGCCAGATGTTTGCCCAAACGATGAGGGAGATCCCCGAATGGGTGACGGTCCTAAAGCATTTTGCCAACCTCAAATGCGGAGCG
This sequence comes from Stenodema calcarata, assembly GCA_963920205.1. Classification (NCBI taxonomy): domain Eukaryota; kingdom Metazoa; phylum Arthropoda; class Insecta; order Hemiptera; family Miridae; genus Stenodema; species Stenodema calcarata. The sequence continues at coordinate 71,816 of CAWUBA010000226.1, read as the reverse complement.
TTCCTCTTCGTCGCCTGGTTCATGGGCTTCGGTATCGGCCTCATTTTCACTTTCCTCTTCTGGCACCTACAAGACTTCGGCGGCACGCCGACGCTCTTCGGTGTCGCGTCGGTCATCAACCACATCTCGGAAATATTCGCTTATTTCTTCAGTTTCAAGCTTATAGCTCAAATGGGCCACGTTAAGGTAGATGTACAACCTTCGTCTCGAAACAGTATTTAACTTTACACAGGGAACTCGACTCCCATTGGTCGTAGTTGGTAGAATTTCAAAGTGTGGAGTGGAATAGATCTGTATCATAATCATACTCATATATCGATGGCATCACATGATAACCTCGTATCTTGGTTTTTGGGCTTTTTTTTTTAAAGAAAACTTCTTATCTCATCGTCCTGTGGTTCGAATTTTGGCGTAATTTTATCAACCTCTCTTATTAAAGGTCTCTAGGGGGCAGAACATTCATTTTCCACCAAAATTCGAACCATAACTGTATCAAGTACCTAGTGAAAATTATTATAATTTATTGTTAGGTAGGTATTAATAATTTGTATTTATTATTAATAATAATAATTATTATGATATTATTAATATTAATAATAATAATTATTATTATTAAATATGATTAATTAATACGATATCCGGCTGTTGGAATCGCCTGGGTTGCGTTGTGCAGAACCTGAATGATTTTTAATACTAGGTCGGCAATAACAGTTATTGCCGACGTAGTATTAACAGTTATTGCCGACGTAGTATTAAAAACCTTGAAAATACCAGCGGTTTCTATTTTTTATTTTTTCAAACAACCTAGGTATGTGGTGGATAGGTTGTTTTTGAAGTCCCTCATGAGACATGTCAAACCTTGTATTCTAAATCATTGTTTACTTCTCTCCTATTCTCTCTTAGTTTGTTGTCTCTTGTTTTCAGCTCGTATCAACGTCGCTTGGGTGTAGTACGGGTTTTCTTACACCACGTATAAACAAATCTCCCTTACAGGGAGACCTTTTAGATCATGGATATGTCTTCTCAAAATCATACCGGTGTAAACAACGGCTAGGTACTGTTGCGAGGCAAACAATAGGTCGTTTAATATTCAACTTCAGATAAGAGAGATTATTATTTTTATAAAGAGAGGTTTATTTGTTATAAAAATGAAAATATGGTTTGTTGTTAATAGAAACGAAACATAATTTTTTTTTTTTTAATCATTCGTTTATTCAATCAATCAATCAATCAGTTTATTCACATTCGTTTATTGAAAATAAACAAGAAAAAAGAAGAACAATCGTCTGTTGTATGAGAAATTACAGGTCTGATATAGAAAAAAAAACTCTGCAAATTCTTGACACAACGGTTCATTATCTTCTTTGTACAGATCACCCTTCTGTCTAGATCACTAGGTCTAAATGTCTAGATCCTAAATGTTAGATTAATTATTATTATGAATTATCACTAATTATTAATAATTTTATCAAGTACCTACCTATTGAAAATTATTATAATTTATTGTTAGGTATTAATAATTTGTATTTAATTAATACGATATAATTCTAGGGTTTTTAATACTTTTTTAATTTTTCTATAAAAGAAGTAACAAACATTCGAAATTACCTTCATTTCCGTAGCACGAAACGTACCTCAGAACAAAAAACTCGACATCACTAAAACCATATGATGTTCCAAATAGCTAGTTAGTATGAAAATCGAGTCGACCTGTATTTAATCGACCTGTATTTCAACCATTTGATTCACGATCGCGTCGACAGGCTCAACCTTTGAGCCGTCATTGTGAACGAACGGCTGGTCGTACAAAGCTGCGGATGGTCTTAAAAGATTCTACGGAACAAACTCTATCTAAATATGAAATAAAAAACATACCGTTCTATATGAATTTTTCGAGATATGAAATTTTCAAAATTTCAAAATTCGTTTTGAACCCCTTCCCCTTGACCTAGGGTTATGAACAGTTTCGAGGACCATTGTGGGGTTGGTCGAAACCCATAAAAAAAATTTCGTAATTTTAACTCAACGCTAACTGGGCAAAGTGGCGCGGACGGCGTACGGCGGACGGACGGATTTTGGTTTATTATCTTCGATAATGAACCATTGGAATCGCCCAAAGAAAAAATTTTTTTAACCCCCCCTCAAAATTTGTTGGTTTACGTTTCAAGATACGTAGATTCAGAAAATCGAATAAAAAAAAAACTCTGCAAATTCTTGACACAACGGTTTATTATCTTCCTTGTGCAGATCACCCTTCTGTCTATACCAGACTGTATTGCAAATCGGCACCATACCATATTCTCACCGTACTCATACCATACCATACGAATTTCTTTCCTATCATACCATACTGTATTATACCAAATCATACATACAATAATATACCATACCATACTCATACCATGTCATACAAACCGAGTGAATATTGAAATGTCATCCATTTCTGACCTATATTTAAAATTTTAAGTATCTAGGTATTATTTAAACAATTTTACAGACAAGAAACCGAGTGAATATTGCATTGTGATCCAGTTCTGACCTATTTTTAAAATTTCAAGTCCATAGCTCATCATCAAAATTTAATTTGTATTATTACAAAAAGGTATTATTTAAACAATTTTACAGATGAGAAACCGAGTGAATATTGCAATGTGGTCTATCCCCGACTCACGGTTAAAATTTCTAGACTGTAGTTTACCGGGAAGATGTAAAAAGGTAGTTTTATTCTGGGCGTCTGGTGGTTGGGTCACATAACGGCCGTTTTCGACGCGAAAGTTTAGTGTTTTTCCTAAAACTTTGCGCGGTCACTGTGAACGAACGGCTGGTCGCACAAAAATCCAATTGGTCTTAAAAGATTCGTAATTTTTCAGGTCATTCGAAAGTGAACTAAAATTTACACGGTTCAGTTAAATATTTGGAGATAAGACATCGTCGAAATTTTAAATTTCGTTTTGAACCCCTTCCCCTTGACCTAGGGTTATGAAAAGTTTCGAGGATCATTGTGGGGCTGGTCCAAACCCAGAAACCAAATTTTGTAATTTTAGCTCAACGCTAACTGGGCAAAACGGCGTGGACGGCGGACGGCGTACGGGGGACGGCGTACGGCATACGGCGGACGGACGGATTTTTTTTTATTCGATTTTCTGAATCTACGTATCTTGAAACGTAAACCAACAAATTTTGAGGGGGGGTTAAAAAAATTTTTTCTTTGGGCGATTCCAATGGTTCATTATCGAAGATAATAAACCAAAATCCGTCCGTCCGCCGTACGCCGTCCGCCGTCCGCGCCACTTTGCCCAGTTAGCGTTGAGTTAAAATTACGAAATTTTTTTTATGGGTTTCGACCAACCCCACAATGGTCCTCGAAACTTTTCATAACCCTAGGTCAAGGGGAAGGGGTTCAAAACGAATTTTGAAAATTTAAAAATCTCATATCTCGAAAAATTCATATAGAACGGTATGTTTTTTATTTATAATTTAGATAGAGTTTGTTCCGTAGAATTTTTTAAGACCATCCGCAGCTGTGTACGACCAGCCGTTCGTTCACAATGACGGCTCAAAGATTGTGCCTCACCACACGATCGTGAATCAAATTGTTGAAATACAGGTCCATTTTCATACTAACAAGCTCTTTGGAACATCATATGGCTTAAGTGATGTCGAGTTTGTTGTTCTGAGGTGCGTTTCGTGCTACGGAAATGAAGGTAATTTCGAATGTTTGTTGGTAGGTACTTCTTTTATAGAAAAATTATTACCGACGTAGTATTAAAAACCCCAGAATTATATCGTATTAATTAATCATAATTAATAATAAATACGAATTATTAATACCTAACAATAAATTATAATAATTTTCACTAGGTACTTGATAAAATCGATAATAATAATTAATCTAACATTTAGGATCTAGACATTTAGACCAAGTGATCTAGACAGAAGGGTGATCTGTACAAAGAAGATAATGAACCGTTGTGTCAAGAATTTGCAGAGTTGTTTTTTATTCGATTTTGTGAATCTACGTATCTTGAAACGTAGGTAAACCAACAAATTTTGAGGGGGGGGTTAAAATTTTTTTTTCTTTGGGCGATTCCAATGGTTCATTATCGAAGATAATAAACCAAAATACAACTACCGAATGCTACTCCCCCATTTGAGGAAACCCTCGTGCTTGGGGGAGGAGTCACAATTAAATACAAATTAAAGATTAGGCTTTATCGAAAAACTCTGCAAATTCTTGACACAACGGTTTATTATCTTCCTTGTGCAGATCACCCTTCTGTCTATACCAGACTGTGTTGCAAATCGGCACCATACCATATTCTCACCGTACTCATACCATACCATACGAATTTCTTTCCTATCATACCATACTGTATTATACCAAATCATACATGTTATATACGTATAATACCCCTGTAATGCTATTCTTGCTGAGACAGCATCTCCTTATTATAAAAGCAGACGCTCTCGCCTCGGGGAGCCAGTCTTGTCTTCACGCCCGTTCGTAGAACGTTACGCTGCCCGTTTTCCGCCCGATTTCTGTGTGTAACCCGTCCGGGAAATAAAAGTTGTTTTTAAAAACTCTTTTGCTCGTGCTCCCAACTTAACTGGCGCAGTCGGATCGGACACTTCCAGTTCGCGGTTTCCTTTTGGTCACCGTGTCCTCTACAGAGGACACCAACTTTGTGATCTCCTCCCAACATCTCTAGTAGTATAAATCCTCAACAGAGTGTGTTGACATCACCTTCCAGTATCCATGTACAGAATGGCAGTAAGCTTAACTGATGTAAACAAAACCTTTCCATTTTATTTCGGACTTTGTGTGACCTTGGCTTGCTGTGTTGTGAACCTCTTGGTGGAGCTGTTTTTATATTCGTGTTTTGTTGTGGTTTCCTGCTTGAAACAGCACAAAAGATACTTGAGTAAGTACAACAATATCTCCTTTTCACAATAAAATAGTTGGTTTAGTCAATTCGAACTTATTTAGTAAAGAAATGGGTGCATGAAGATCAGTGTCCCTCGCGGGGGACGTTGGTACTCAACCAGTGTCCTCCATAGGGGACGTTGTTACTCAATGGTAACTTGTGGCCCTATATTTTCGCGATTCTTTCGCATTGTTCCGACAGATTTAGAATACATTTTATCAACAAAAATGCATTCTGGTGTTTCAGAATGGACTCCTGTAGGAGAGGTATTGATGCTTGGTCAGCAGAGGAAATAATCAGGGCGCTTGAAGACGGAACGTCTGATATAGAAGGAGTTGAAGAAGAAGATGAGAATGATTTCGACAGGATAGCTTATGAAAACCCCCAAGCGAGAAAGATTGGACCTCCTACATTTCAGGATTCACGTGGCTGAAGTTCTAATAAGAACCAATAAGCCTGGGTTGGCCAGAAAACGCCCAAGAGGACGACGACCTTCTGTAGAAACCGCATCATCTCCAACGCCGAGTACATCCTCCTCCCCCCGTGAAACCCGTGAAAATGAAGAAGTCCGACATGACTTGTATGACCATTTCCCAACATTTGATGATAAACCAAATACAACACGATGTAAAATGGAAAGGTGTCCGTATAAGTCACACTGGAAGTGCACGAAATGTGATATCCACTTGTGCTTGAATGGGAGAAACAATTGTTTTTTACTCTATCACGGAAAAAAATAGTTGGGAATAATTTATTATTTAGTGAATATCTTGTATACAATTGCTCAGTTTTCTTTTCATTACCAAATTACCATAAGTTTTTCATGATTTAAAATGTGTTTTTTTCTACTTTTATTGCTAAAAAGTAATAAAGCTGACCTCTTTACTCATTTATATTGATTCAAAATTCTACCTTCGAAATACCCACTGTAGTCATATCGTCCTCTCCGGAGGACATTTTATATCTCCGAAACTATTAATTCCAAAAATCTGAAAAAAATCAGGTAACTTCCTGAGACGTCATACAACAGTACCTGAAAGTTTCAAAATTTTCAGGCCAGTGGAAATTAATGCGGTACTGAAAGGGATAACCCTTTCAGCAGACGCTCTCGCCTCGGGGAGCCAGTCTTGTCTTCACGCCCGTTCGTAGAACGTTACGCTGCCCGTTTTCCGCCCGATTTCTGTGTGTAACCCGTCCGGGAAATAAAAGTTGTTTTTAAAAACTCTTTTGCTCGTGCTCCCAACTTAACTGGCGCAGTCGGATCGGACACTTCCAGTTCGCGGTTTTTCAAGAAACACCGAACTTTCTTCGTGATTAAGGAAGCGTCACAGAACCTTTTAAAAAAATTCCCGGAATCGGAAAGTGCGAGAATCGGAGTTCACGGACCATAATCGCGAAAGGATTACGATACGGGACTACTGAACGGCCCTGGAAACAGGACTCCTCGAGATCGGCGAATGGCTACCCTGTACGGACTGTAAGTAAACACGAATATTACTCAGCCGTCCCATCTCTTGTCTCGAGTATTCATCAAGGAGAAGGAGTGCTCGGTGGCTACCCTGCACGGCCTGGAAAAACATTTCACCAAGCCGTCCCATCCAGCCTCGAATCCTTTAGTATAGAGAGTCCTGTACATTGGTGGCTACCCTGTACGTACTGTAAGTGAAAGTGAATATTTCACCCAGACGTCCCATCGTGTCTTGCATTCTGTCGTAAATTAAGGAATCCCCACCTTGGATTCAAATACAAGGAAAAAGAATTTCGTTTAAGTTAACGTAAGTAAAAAGTATCCTCAAAAATTCCGAAAGTCAAAGAAGCAAAAAAGCCCAACAACTTTTGGGATTGGAACTACCTTCGAGTTTTACATAAACATAAACCCTTTTACATAAACATGGACCCATCTGGAATTCCACTTCCCGTCGATCCTCCGCCAACTCCCCTGGAACCGATTCAGGAACAACGAGAATATCGAAGACCACCAGAATTCCGTAGGGAATTCGAGAGCCTCATCCCAACGTTTAATGGAGACCCTTTAGTTTTAAGTAAATATATTAAACAATGTGATAAGGTCTATTTACGGTTTTATGATGCTAATGATGTTGATAATTTTCAGAACGAGGTAATAATGGGAGTATTCGTGTCAAAACTAGGTCCCGCAATTACTGACAAAATATTCATTAACTCCGTTGACACATATCCTCAGCTTAGGCAAGCCCTCTTGCAAACATACGGGGACAAAAGGGACACTTACACACTGACATTAGAAATCAGTAAACTTAAACAAACGAACGAAGACTGTTTTGCCTTTTATGACAAAGTAGTTCAATTATTGAACGCTCAGATAGGGTACTTGCAAGTCCACGAAACCGAAAAAGCCCCTACATTGATCCCATACATGCAAACCTTGGCATTAAGAGTGTTCCTCAACGGTCTGATGGACCCATTAGGAAATCTGTTGAGAACAAAATCCCCGGAAAACTTAGGAGCAGCTCTCGCAATGCTAGTGAATGACTTTAATCTCAAACCAAGAGATAAACACGTGCCACAGGCGAGATCGCAGGCGCCTCTTCCTACACGGCCTGTTGTCCAACGTCAGCTTGCCAGCTATCAGTACAACGCAAGGCCGCCTCCTCAGTTCATTCCCAGAATCCCTAATCATGTCCAGAGAGCCCCGTTTGCACCGAGGCCCTTTGTGCCGCAAGTAACAAACAAACCACCTCAGGCGTTTCAAAACCATCAGCCACCCTTTCACAGAAATCAGAACAATGCACGGCCTCAAGGTGGACCGTGGACAAGATCCTCAACATTTAAATTTAAAGATGAGCCGATGTCCATCTCTACAAGAAACACCAACCTGAACATGATTACCCAAGCAGACCCAAACCAATACGACGAACATTACGACCCACACTACGAACATTGTTACGACCCACATTACGAACATTGTTACGACCCACATTACGAAACTGAACAAATCGGGGACAGAGTCGAAAACCTTGTCTTGGAACCCGACACCAATCAGGAGAGTGATTTTTTAGGGGTTCCTCAACCTTCGAAATCACCGACCTCATGAATCTCTTGACATCCAATTCACTTCCTTTTATATTAATGTCCTGTCGTTACAATTCTCAAAATTTAAAAATTTTAATAGATACAGGAAGTTCACGAAGTTTTATCAACCCAGAAACAGCCCATCACCTTTTTCCACTAAGGATTCAACCTGATTCAGGCTTAGTACGCACGGCCCATGGTATTTCAGAAATCAGTCAAAAGACCCTTGTACCGTGTGGAGATTTATTCAGAATACCCCGACTTATTCTCCCTTTTAGTATTTTCAAATTTCATGATCACTTTGATTTACTGCTAGGGTTGGACAATTTAAAACTAATAAAAGCAAATGTAGACTTGAACAAAAATATCCTAAAACTCCCGCATTTTTCTCTACAATTACGATTCACTAATTCCGACCTGTATTCCCCTGATTCTGCGGAATCCTTCCTCTTGGAAGCGAGATCTATCGAACAAATAAAAATAAAAATTCACAATATTGATAATGGTGATGCCATTGTCCCCTATATCAAATTGGGTAAGGTGGAAATTCCCCAGTGTATCGTGAATGTGCGAAACTCTTATGCTTTCGTACATGCAACGAATGCCGCGGAACATCCTATGTCAATAACCATAGATTTCCCTATAATAGCAGAACCCATCTTGGACTGTTGTTTATTTTCAGACACCCACGAAGCCATTGAGACGAGTAGACCTAAATCTAAAGGCAAAATTGACCTACAAAAACTGAGACTAGATCATTTGAATCCGTTGGAGAAGAAGGAAATAAGTAACAAAGATCATTAAAGAATTTTCGGACCTTTTCCAATCAGACGATAAACCTCTTACATTCACCAACCAGGTCAAGCACCACATTAGGACCACCGACGAAATCCCGGTTTATGTAAAACCTTACAGATACCCAAATATCTTCAAAGATGAAGTCAAACGGCAAATTGATGAGATGCTAGATCAAAAAATTATCCGACCCTCAAACTCTCCTTATAATGCACCTCTATGGGTGGTCCCCAAAAAATTGGATGCTTCAGGTAAACCAAAACACAGACTCGTTTTTGATTTTCGCAAACTCAACGAAAAGACAATTTCGGACAAATTTCCACTCCCCAATATCTCTGACCTACTTGACAAACTTGGAAGGTGTCAGTACTTCACTACGATAGACTTAGCTTCAGGTTTTCACCAAATAGAACCAGGGGCGGCTCGTGGGCTCAGAAACTGGTGGGGCACCAGGGCAATATTTAGGTGCCTATTAGGTAGGTTACTATAATGATAAAAATAGGGATACCTCCATTCCATACATGATTTCCTGAACCTACTCACTATAGGAACTAAACTCAAACTACCCTTACAGCTAAACTGCTTCATAATTAGTGGTATGCAGCTCTTAGCAAGTCAGGAAACATCGTTCTCCAAAGAGTTCTCTTGAGGAGAGGGAAGGTTACTGACCAGTATCCAGGATTACCGACGAGGAGGTGGCTGCAAGGCAATCCCACCTACCCACCCAAATAATTATCTTCGAAATGATAGGAAGAATAAAAGAGAAATTGTGACTGTACGAGTACTATTCAAAGAGTACATTATAAAGGTAGTCAAAAAATTATATTATTGGAGTTTCTATTACTGGGGTTTTTAAAAATTAGCAATCGCGACCATCTGCTTCCTAGCCGAGTGGTACCTTGAAAACCCCCTCTAAAAATGTCCTCTTATGCCCAGATTGCACATACGTTTTTCTTATCCAATCGTATCAAAACATTTTGAACGATCACAGAACAGCAAGATTGATTTCAACTAGCTTTTAGAGTTCGTTGGTTAGCTCAAACAAAGCTCGAGTCAACGAAGTCACCATCAGTTTCAGGGATAACAAATAAATCAGTATTCTCAACGGTTGGCTGAGCTACATAATAATATTATGTATATTACTGTTATTAACTGTTATTAACTTACAGAATGTAGAAATCAACAAATGAGATTCCCTTGGGCGAATAGTGATCCATTCAGTCTTGACGACTAGCAAAGCGTTCACGCGTTGCACGTGAGATATTAAATTTCAATGTTTAGTTGATTAATATTATGGAGACAATAATTCACTTTTACTATGATGAGTAAATACGAAGCTAAAAACCACCAGTCAATGCATTCAAAATAGTGAAACCGAGGGTGACTAAGGGTGAGAGGGGGTTGTGGGAAGGTGACAGGGAACAGGAAAACATTGACGGTGGAGGTTAGGGGTAGGAGGATCAGGTTTCTATATGCACACTCAACAGCGAGGTGCGAAGCACTGAGCATCCTATATATGTGGCTGGCGGGCAAAATGGATATCATTCCTTTTTGCGGCTGAGGTTTTTTGGCGGGCCAGTTTTTACAACGGAGTTGTTTTTGGGGGTATATTATAACGTCAGGCAACGTTTTGATACCATTCTTATCGAACATGGAAGAAAGCATGGAGGAATGAAACCCCCTTCTTCCTTGACAAGGAACGATTCAATGATCGATTGTTTTCGGCGTTCAACTTGATTTGATATTTTGGCCACCGCCCGGAATGGCTCCTATGGCGGAACACAGGGTGCCTTCCCCCACCCCAGGAAGCGCCTATACCTTCAACATTGAGACTGGGGCACTTCTGGTCGATCCGATAATCGACTTTTTTAATCGATAAATCGAAACAAAATGCGTTGAGGACACGACTTTTATCACAGTCACTGTGACACACTGTGACTGCAAGAGCTCAGTGGAAGTGGGTAGTCATGGAAGAAGGGAGATCTCCCTTCTTCCATGGTGGGTAGTAGTAGGTAAGATTTTTTTCTCCTTGTTCTATGTTTTTTCTGTTTTCCTTTGCAAATTTTTGGGTGGGGCGAGGGCCAAGGTGGCCTTATGGACGAGCCGCCACTGAATAGAACTGGACGAACCATCAATAGCGAAAACGGCTTTTTCGACAGAAACTGGTCATTACGAATTCCTCCGAACACCCTTTGGTCTAAAAAATGCACCCCCAGTTTTCATGCGGCTCATGAGTAATGTACTCAGAGGGCTTCAAAACGAGATTTGTTTGGTCTATCTTGATGACATTCTGATTTATAGCACGAGTCTGGAAGAGCATTGTGACAGATTGAGGAAAGTCTTCAAAAGACTGCGATCTTCCAATTTGAAAGTGCAACTTGACAAAACTGAATTCCTTCGAAAAGAAATTAGTTTCTTAGGACACATAGTTACCCCAGAGGGCGTAAGACCAAATCCCTTGAAAATCGAAGCAATCTCCAAGTTTCCCATCCCAAAAACTAAGAAAGAAATAAAACAATTTCTTGGCCTATTGGGATACTATAGAAAATTCATTGACAATTTTGCTAAACTAACTAAACCACTAACCTCTTGCCTAAAGAAAAATTCAGTCATAAACCCCAACAATCCAGACTATGTAGAATGTTTCGAGACCTGCAAGACTTTACTTACCAATGATCCTATATTGCAATATCCTGATTTCGACAAAGAATTCATTGTCACGTGCGACGCTAGTGATGTGGCACTAGGGGCAGTGTTGAGTCAAAACACCAGAGGTTCCGACCTCCCTATCGCTTATGCTAGTCGGACCTTAAATGACTCCGAAAGACGGTTAGCCACGATAGAAAAAGAACTATTGGCCATCTTATTTGCCTTGAAAAACTTTCGTCCTTACGTTTATGGACGGAGGTTCACCCTATACACAGACCATCGCCCATTACAGTGGCTTTTCGGGATAAAGGATTGTTCGTCAAAGCTGTTTCGCTGGAGGATGAAGCTTGCGGACTATGACTTTGTGATAAAATACAAACCCGGATCTACTAATCATGTTGCAGATGCTCTCTCCCGTATTGAGCTTAACAATAATGACTCGAGCGTTCCAGGCCCTTCCACTAGCTCGGCTCTGAATACTCCTGTACCAATGGACTTGGATGAAATTCTTGAAACTATTGCAGGGAATGACCCCCTACCAAATATTCCTTATGACGACCCAGATGTTCGCCAACTAATGGACCTTTTAGACAATACAGCTGTCCAATCATTAATAAACCAGTCCCTGGTAGCGAACCCCACGTCTCAAGATTCAGAATCAGTCACGAGTACTATACACTCTAACGCTGAGGGAAATACACTTTTAACTGTCCCCATAAGGGAAGGAGCGGTAAATCACGGTCAAAACCAAATCATCTTCAAGGAGACCAACAGTACTCCAAAACCCGTTAGGATATCAAGGCCCTTCAACACAAGAACCCGATTAACAGTTGAATTGTCTCAAAAGGACTTTGAAAAAGATGTAGTCAATTTCATTAAGGAATTTGTGCGTCCTGACGTTAGCTATTCAATATATTTCCGAAACGACGATCAGGGCAGTATCTATCAAAAATTCGTTAGGGTCATGATGGCGGTCTTCAAGGAGTCTTCTATAAAAATGACAAAATACACCGAATTTGTCCAAGACGTGGAGACTGAGGATGAAATAGAAAACACAATTTCCAACTACCACATAGGGAAAACTAACCATCGAGGGATAACAGAGACCTATAAGAAAATAAAACGAACTTATTTCTGGCCGAACCAACTGAAAACCATCCAAAATTTCATTAATCGTTGTGAACCATGTCTTATCACCAAATACGATCGAGACCCCATAAAACCAAAACTTAATATTACTCCCACAACCTTAAAACCATTAGAGACAATCCATGTAGATAAACTTACCTTAGACGGAGCAAAGTTCTTAACCATAATTGATTCCTTTTCCAAATATGCACAGGCGTATCATGTCGCCTCAAATAACAGTCTTGATGTTGTGAAAAACCTCTTAACCTTCTTTTCCCACCATGGAATACCCAGGAAAATAATATCTGATAATGGAGCCGAATTCGACTCCTCGTTAGTTAAGGAATTTCTATCGTGTCATAAAATAGACATTCACTTCATTTGTAGTCAAAACCCAAATAGCAACGGTCTGATAGAACGTTTCCACTCTACTCTTATAGAACACCTCCGACTTTTGAATAACAGACAAGAATTTTCCTGCGACTCTACTGTGAGCAAAATGAAGTACGCACTTATTGCCTATAACAACCACTCATCAACTGACTTAACCCCTTTCGAAGTTCTTTATGGCCATATAAATCAAGAAACGTTACTAGACCTTGATGCGGAAAAAATTCTGATAAACGACTATTCATCCAAACATAAGGAGAAAATGGCTGCAATATATTCCATACTACATAATAAATGTTCTCAATTCAAGGAACACGTTATTAGCAAAAGAAATGAACAAAGAGAAGAACTCCCTGAACTCCCGTCCACTATTTACGTAAAAAATAAACAAAAAATGAGCAAAACCAAAAACCCTTACAATAAAGAACAATTGACGGCAGTTAACACTGAATTAAAGACTGGAAAAATTGTACCACGCCACCACAATACCAGAGACAAAATTCACTTGTCAAATGTTAAAAGACCCAGACGACTGCGAGTGGAAAATCCCGCGACTCCCAGTCAACCGAACCAAGCTAACCCCCCTACCTCTGAGGAGGACGATTCGTCGGACTGGCCGGAGGGATGGCCAAGGAAATAATATAACGTTTTATTGCAGATGGTTGCTGGTAGTAACTGCCTCATGCGCTGAAATTAGAGACCTCAACCGAAGTGGAGGAATTGTCCCCGTTAACATAGGACCGGCTAAATTGGAAGACACGGAACACATACTGACTCACTTCTACGAACTGAACGAACTTTACTCCGAAGTGAACAATTTAAATTCAAATTATTCTGTACTCATTAATAAGGTTAACTCATCTCGAAGACTTTACGACAAAGTTTATGATCAGTGCAAATTCTACGAACACGTTCAAGATCTAGTTGCGTCAAAGATCTCCAATATCCGACATCATGGAGCTACTCGACACAAACGTGGACTGATTAATGGACTAGGAACGGTAATTAAAGCAACAACAGGAAACTTGGATAACGACGACAAAGAACGTTATGACAAAATCTTAGAGGACTTAGATAGACGAGATCGTGCCAAACAAACTAAACTCTCTAAGCAGTACTCCATAGTAAATCAGCTAATAACCAATTACAACGAGACACTTCAAACCATTCAGTTTAATAATGAGCAAATCAAATCGAAATTTATTGAAATTGAAAAAATTATCAACCATTTTGACGGGCAATTAATGCTTTACAAGGAAATCCTTTATCATTTGCAATCAGCCATTAATCTCATTTTCAATCTATTGTCAGAAATCGAAACATCCATTACCTTCTGTAAATTGGGAGCATTACACCCAAGCATCATAAGCACTCATGTACTAGAAGCAGAACTTTCTAGAATCAATATTAGCTTTTCAGACATACTCTCGTATGAATCATTAATTAAAGTGCAATGTAATATCCGATCTGAGCGAATTGTGTATTTTTTAACCATACCAATTTACAAACCAGGCATTTATAATCTGTATTACCTGTACTCTGTTCCATGGATCATAGACAATAGTTACACTACTGTTATCCCCAAACATAGATATTTACTTAAACAGGAAGAACGAAATGTGATAATCCAACTAAGCGATCGTTGTATTTATAATGAACTATTTTACTGTAACACAGAATTAGTTTCGTACTCAACTGCAGACTGTGAGAAAGTAATCTTGACTAATGGGTCTACCAATAATTGTCCATTCACAAAACTACAAGTTACAGATAACTATCTTTCCGTAATTCCTGAGACTAACTACCTAATTGCGGTATTCCCAACGGAAGATCAGATTCAAATTGAAAGTGACAATCATAAAGAAACACTATCACTAAAGGGAATCCATATTATCAAACCGAATAAAGACTCCATTTATTATCGTAACAACATTATGTCAACTCAAATGACGACTTTTGGAAAACCATCTCTTTTAAGTGTACCTCACCCTCAGTTATCCACACTCAATGTCACACACATGTCATTAAAATTCGAGGATATTAACATGAGGAAACTAGATACATTCCATCTAAATCTCAACCCAACGGATCTTGAAACCACACACTGGTATCCATGTCTCCTAGCATATGGACCCTCGTTCTTTATGTCACGCTTATGGGATTGTTCGGCTACACCTGCATCAATTACCGACGTACCAACCGACAAGTGCCTTGCCCTTCCTGATATAACTATTATTCAATCGCTTATTATGTCGCCACAGGATCGTGATGTCATGTTATTCCATTCAATTGTAATCATTGCTATTACGTCATTATTATCCATTATTATTGTCATTGCTATTATTAGTATTGTCATTTTATTGTCATTGTTCTTATGTCATTATTATTCTTATGTCATAATCTTATCATTTTTATTATCATTATTCTCATCATTATCATTATTATTATTATGTCATTGTTATTATGTCATTATTATTCACTTATTATTATTCCATTATTATTCTTCAATTGTAATCGTTGTTTTTATATCATTATTACTTATCGTTCAATTGTAATGGAAAACGGACCGCTACCTGAATTCGAATTTTCGGCAAAAACCTCCCGCTTCACGGTGCGGTTTTTCTTCTTAGGGAGGGAGGTGTTATATACGTATAATACCCCAGTAATGCTATTCTTGCTGAGACAGCATCTCCTTATTATAAAAGCAGACGCTCTCGCCTCGGGGAGCCACTGGCTCCGAGCCAGTCTTGTCTTCACGCCCGTTCGTAGAACGTTACGCTGCCCGTTTTCCGCCCGATTTCTGTGTGTAACCCGTCCGGGAAATAAAAGTTGTTTTTAAAAACTCTTTTGCTCGTGCTCCCAACTTAACTTACATACGGGTGATTCTACGAAAAGTGCCATTTTCGGGGCCCAAAATTTTGAACATAATAAACTCGGAAAATCCGAACTTTTTTGACGGCAATGAACTTGCATTACCATGGTGACTAATGTGTGTGAGTGGCTACGCAGCACGTTTCACCGTTTGGCTGTACCAGCCACTTGTGTTTTTCATATGCCCAGATGAATGATCGATGAGACCAGATGAATGACAAATGAGGCTGATGAAGGAGTTTAAAAATGAAAAACAGCAAATTAAAACCATGTTATATATTTAAGAAAAAATTATCAAAAAAGCGTAAGCCAAGGCACTTTCAGTCTCCATGTTGAAAAGGTCAGGTACCGCAGTTGACAATCAAAATAGAATAAAATCAGTCTTTACAGTGTAGAACAACTAGTCTGAAAAAATATCGTACAAACTGACGATTCACGTACCTTACTTTACCATGGGCTTGTAACCTCTATAGAGACTGTACCTACCTATTTAAGGATAGGTAGGTAAATCTAATATCACAACGGTGAATAAGATAAAAATTTTATCTTATTCTTAACTTGAGTATTTAATACTCAAGTTCAAAATATCACAATGAAAATATTTATTTGTCCGCTAACTGTTTACTAGGTTGCGGTATTGGTAATGCTCATTACATTGCTTCAAAGTAGAATGGAATAAAACAATGCATTCAAAGAATCCAGGAAAAAATGGAAATTTTCCTTTAAGATGTAGGTAAGTAGTCAAATAGAACATGGCAACAAAAAATGCATTTTTAAAACAATTAAAAGTGGTTTGGAAAAACCCTCTCAAAGATGTTCAGTTTTGATTTTTCCAAAGGGAATTGATAAAGTAAATAGGTAGGTACCTACAAGTATAAAATAGAACAAGTACAAAGACGAACCGTTCAGAAACGAAAACCGCGAGCAAAAAATTAAAAAAAGAGCAAGGACTACAACCCTCAGCTCAACATCTAGCGGATAGATTTTAAACCCCTTAAATCCTCTTTGAAGCTGAACCTATTCCTGCCTAAATCCTGCTAAAATCCTCCTAAAAGCTGTCGGAGGGCACTGTTAAAGTCAAAGTGAGGGGTAACTTTGGCTCTGTGGAGAGCTTCCAACATCAGAGCAAAATTTTCGTGGATTACGCACTTGCACGTTTCTCGGTCAGCAGCTCTCGGGATCAAGACCCAGAATGGGCGCAATTTGCAGAACAGAGCATAGCTGATGTTGTAGGAATGCGTATCACAAAACCGCTTGTGCAGAGCATAGCACTTTGTGGAGTTGTACTTCTGAGACATGTTGTGAGTCAATGTTTCAGCCAAAATCAACCTACGTCGGACAGCTTCGTCTCCTAAGGCTATTACCTTCTTCACCTTCGTGTTCGGGGATTCAATGTTACTACTGCAGGTACTGTTACTGGCACTGGAACCTCCACGCTTCAACCTCAACCAACGCTTTTTGAACTTCTCGACATTTCGGGTCAATTCCTTGACAGATTTCTTCAACTTCATATTTTCCCTCAAAACTTTAGCCCTGTCCCGCCTTTTTCTTTTCCTTCCCGATGAAGTTTGTGGTCGTGCAACATCGTTGATTGGCACTGGCCGCGAAGTGTCACTTTCGGCAGGAGAATTGTCCCGAGCAAATTGTTCTCCTCTCCTCACCTGTTCTTTCTTTGCTCGCGATGACCGGGTGTTGTCCCTCCACTGTTTCCTCTTGGCTCTTAACTCTCTCCCCGTCATCTGCGCAACCATCTTTATCTTCCCTGCAGCCTTCATCTGCATGTAACGGTCTGCAACAGTTTCTTGTCTCTGCTTCCATCGTTCTGGGTAATTCTTCAATTTTTTTGTATCTTTCTCTCTCTGCTAGGCGTTTCCTCCTCAGTCTTTCCTCTCTTGACATGGCTTTCTTGCTGGTAGGCGCCTTTCTTCTTTCTGAAAGTTGAAAAAAGTCGATCAGGATCACTTGTTTGTTTATTTTGCCATTCATCTGGTATCCCGTCATTCATCTGGTAATGAAGAATATTGGTTGGCCATATGAATGACGACCAGACGAATGACATTTTTCACTATAAATCACCTTTACTAGGAGCTGAAGATGGAAAAGAAAAAAACAAAGAGCTCTTCTTAATCTACGCAAGTGCTTCTAGAGGAATGAGCTTGCGGCATTTCTATTGACCTACTAATAAGTACACCACCATGACCATACAAATGACCAATGAAAAAGTCACGCACCTGTTTTTGAGAAGAGAACTCGCCCCCACGCCTCCCAGACGGATACTGAAGAAACCAGCATGGCGGAGAATTGAAGCCAGGCTGTCAGTCGTCCCAACCGTCACCCGGAAATTTCCCCTCGAGCCGTTGTTTACTCACACCAATCGTGAAAATTAGGAGCCAGATGGATGACCAAAAATCCCGGGACAGGACAATTATCAACAGCAGTTGCTACCCTTCATTAACCCAATACCCAAAAGATAGATATTCGTAATCTAGGGGCTTTTAAGCACTAGTAAAAAAAATTGGCTGATTTTTTCCAAGCCACGTTCAGGTGTGTTACAAGCTGGAAGTTGGTAACCCCATGCTGGGGACAGGCCATATGAATGACAAATTGACCATTTAAGCCTCATTTTAGCCATGAAGCGTTGAAGTGATTAACACCCAACAAAATGGTCCATGTAGAGCCCGTTCCTCTAGACAGGCAGAAAAAAACGAAATTCATTTATCACAAGTACAAGCTGAGATATTGTGCTGGGACAAGAAAATGGCACTTTTCGTAGAATCACCCATACAATAATATATCATACCATACCCATACCATGTCATACAAACCGAGTGAATATTGAAATGTCATCCATTTCTGACCTATATTTAAAATTTCAAGTATCTAGCTCATCAAAATTTAATTTGTATTATTACAAAAAGGTATTATTTAAACAATTTTACAGATGAGAAACCGAGTAAATATTGCAATGTGGTCTATCCTCGACTCACGGTTAAAATTTCTAGACTGTAGTTTACCAGGAAGATGAAAAAAGGTAGTTTTATTCTGGGCGTCTGGGGGTTGACCCACATAACGGCCGTTTTCGACGCGAAGTTTAGTGTTTTTCCTTAAACCTTTGCGCGCTCACTGTGAACGAACGGCTGTTCGCACAAAAATCCAATTGGTCTTAAAAGATTCGTAATTTTTCAGCACATTCAAAAGTGAACTAAAAATTACACGGTTCAGTTAAATATTTGGAGATATGACATTGTCGAAATTTTAAATTTCGTTTTGAGCCCCTTCCCCTTGACCTAGGGTTATGAAACGTTTCGAGGACGATTGCACTTCAGCAAAACGAACTATTTGCTAGGCATCTACTCGCTAATCCTAAACAGCAAAATGGTGAATCGATCGACCAATATCTACAGGCTCTTCGAAGCTTAAGCAAAGACTGTTACTTCAAGGAGGTTGACGCTCTTACATATTGCAACGAATACATCCGAGATGCGTTCATCAGTGGCTTAGCATCTCCACAAATAAGACAACGAATACTCGAAAACGTCACACTTACACTTAAGCAAGTAGAGGAGACTGCTCGGTCTTTGGAATCGGCTGAGAAACATTCTCAAGTGTACAAATCATCTGATCCTAACCCTCTTCGATCACTATGCAACTACACGGAAACGAAGCCTCCCACTGGCACTCCTGTCTCAGACGAGGGCACTCTCAATGCAGCTGCAACATCTTCTCGCCCTCGCCAGAAGTGTTTCTTTTGTGGCGGACAGAGGCATCGAATGAGGGCGGAATGCCCAGCTGTGGATTCCATCTGCAAAGGTTGCTCCAAAAAGGGCCACTGGCTGAAGGTATGCCAAACTTCTCATCCACAGAAGGGTAAGTCGACGTCCATTTCATCCATCGCTACCATTACTTCAGCAACCTCCCCTCGAATACTTTCCAAAGTCTCCGGCTCAGTCAATGAGATACCAGCCAAAATTTTGGTGGATACAGGTAGCTCAGACAGCTTCATAGATTATGCCTTTGTTAATCATAATAAACTGCAAACATTTCCGGAGAATAGGGATGTTAGAATGGCGTCTACTTCTCTGCAATCTGTAATAAAAGGCTACATTCTGGCTAATCTGAAGACTCCGCATTTCTCATACAAAAACACCAAACTATTAGTAATCGACCATTTGTGCTCTGACGTCCTCATAGGCCATGACATAATGGAATTACATTCTTCTGTCGAGTTGCACTTCGGTGGACCCAAAGCCCCCCTCTTAGTTTGCAATGTGGCATGCATGTCAGTCGAGCCACCTAAATTGTTTGAACACCTGATGGATGAGTGCGGACCTATTGCTACAAAGTCCCGCCGCTATTCCGAGCAAGATGAAATCTTCATAAAATCTGAAATCGACAAATTAATTCAAGGGGGGATCATAGAGGAAAGTTCTTCGCCTTGGAGAGCCCAAGTCCTTGTGACCAGGAATGAGAATCACAAGAAACGGCTCGTCATCGATTATTCACAGACAATAAATAAATATACACTACTTGATGCCTATCCACTGCCTAATATTGAAAAGCTAGTTTCAACAGTATCCAAATACAATGTTTTCAGGACAATCGATTTGAAGAGTGCGTATCACCAAATCCCAATTCTGGATAGCGAGAAACAGTACACAGCATTTGAAGCTGCTGGGAAGTTGTATCAGTTTCGACGAATTCCTTTTGGAGTGACAAACGGAGTGGCTTGTTTTCAGAAAACCATTGATGGCATTGTCAATCGAGAACAGTGTTTTCGTACTTGGATGACGTCACGGTTTGTGGAAGGGGGCAGGCTGAACATGATACAAATTTAATAATAGTAATAATAATAATAAACGTTTATTACGGGAAACACCCAGTTTACAGGTTTTACATTCATGAAAAATAGATGTAGTACACAATCTGCACTAAAACTTAGTGATAATAATGAAGATAAAATATATAAGGCCGCAAGAAGCAAATTATAGATGTACGTACAAATAATACAGCATAACATTTTATTAGTTTACCAATTCAAAGTGTAGTCAAGTATTAGGAAAAGGAGGTTAATTTGCCAATTGTGACTTGAACCCTGAAAGGCTAGGGCCAAAGAAATCAAGTGACGGATGAGAATTTGCGTTGTACATCAGTCTATTGATCGGAGAAAATTTGCCGTAATCAGTTCGATGAAATTCTAGGGTGAAGGGTCTTATGGTTCGGGTTACTTTAAGTGGTGCATGGAAAAGAGTTTCTTGCGGCTGCTCAGAAGTATAACTTGACACTGAACTATGATAAATGTAACTTCTCACAGACCACTATAACTCTACTGGGATACCAAATATCTAACAAGACTATCCGCCCCGACCCTGATAGACTACAGCCATTACTTGACATGCCCTTACCAGCTGATGCATCAGCGTTAAAGCGTCTTCTAGGGATGTTTTCCCATTACGCGAAGTGGGTCCCAAAATTCTCAGACAAAATACGAAGTTTGGTTGACTGCAAAACATTCCCCATCAAACCAAATTCAGTCCCTGCTCTGGATTTTCAACAAATCAGAGAAGACATTGCTAACTCTCTACTAACTACAGTCGACAATGATCATCTCTTAATAGTAGAAACTGATGCTTCTGCAATTGCTGTTGCTGCTACATTGAGCCAGAACGGACGCCCAGTGGCCTTCTTTTCAAAAACGCTCTCAGGTTCCGAGAAGAGGCAATCTGCAATTGAAAGAGAGGCCATGGCTATTGTTCTATCCTTGAGGAAATGGAGACATTTCTTACTAGGACGCCATTTCCAGCTGTTAACCGACCAGGAAGCGCGATCGCTCATTTTCAACACTAAACTAGCAAGTAAAATAAAAAACGACAAGCTCCTACTCTGGCGGCTTGAGCTATCTCCGTACTCTTTTGACATCCAATATCGCCCTGGGTCTGAAAATCATAGTGCTGATGCTTTCTCTCGTATCTGTGGATCAGCATACTCACAAGACAAACTTTTTGAACTCCACACAGCGCTTTGACACCCAGGAATAACCAGGATGTACCACTGGGTTAGAAGCAAAAATTTGCCTTACGGAATTGAAGATGTAAAGAGAGTTAATTCATCATGCCGAACATGCGCTGAGATCAAACCAAAATTCTTCAAAACTAATAACCAACATCTGATTAAAGCAACAGTCCCTTTTGAACGACTCAACGTTGATTTTAAAGGCCCCTTACCCTCTAGCAATCGGAACCGATATTTGCTGAATATTGTTGATGAATATTCTCGTTTCCCATTTTCTTACCCATGCAAGGACATGACCTCAGAAACAGTAATCACATGCTTTGACAACCTATTTTCCTGAAGAATAATCGATTATGCTGTAATCGGCGATGCCGACGGTTCGATTGTAAGACAGTCAGTCAGTTGCTATCCTTTGTGTAGTTCTGGTCGCCTCGCACTGGACTCTACTATTTGATACTCCTACTGTGACTAACCCCAAATATAAACCCGATATCAGACTCTTCACCCACCAACACTTCATTTCCTTATTTGGGACGCCTAGTTATAGTATTCATTCAGACCGAGGATCATCATTCCTGTCAAAAGAAACCGCGGCGTACCTACATGGGCTAGGGATAGCCACCAGTATGACGACCCCTTAAAACCCAGAAGGAAACGGACAGGCCGAAAGATACAACGCCATCATTTGGAAGTCGATCAACCTGGCTCTGAGATCCAAATAACTCGACATTTCCCAATGGGAAGCCGTCTTACCCGAAGCGCTGCACTCGATCCGATCTCTACTGAGCACATCAACCAACTGTACACCTCATGAGCGCCACACTTCCAGCTTGGCTTCTTCAACGCGGTCCTATACTTGTACGAAGGAACGTGCGCTCAAGCAAGTATGAACCTCTCGTGGATGAAGCAGAATTGGTCGAAGCCAATCCTCAGTATGCCCCTGTACGATTCCCAGATGGAAGGCAATCTACGGTTTCGCTAAAACAGCTTGCACCCTATATTTGAAAGACTATGTAACATGAGTTTCTCCAGGGGGGGAAAATGTGATATAAGATTCTCTACAAATATTCATATTCCTGAATTGGCTGGTCGTTGCCTTGGTAGTCTCAACTTCTCTCGTAAATTCTATCGACTCGCATTGATTGTTCAGACTTTGTCCAATAAAGCCTTACGTTACGAAAGGTTCATTATATAACAAGGGGGGGTTAAACCATTTTTTTCTTTGGGCGATTCCAATGGTTCATTATCGAAGATAATAAACCAAAAATGTTTTCTTTGGGCGATTCCAATGGTTCATTATCGAAGATAATAAACCAAAAAGGAAAGAGAATGAGATACGCGAGCACCGGCCACCGAGATGCTATCGCGACCAGAGCTGAACTGAGAGTGAGTTACCATAGCTTCATTTTCCTCGAAAATCCCCCCCCCCCCCCCACCAAAAAAAACCAAGATACCAGATGTGATGTGACCAGATATGATGCCATCGATATAATATAATATATATAATATAACATAATATTATTATGTATATTAGCGAATTTCCGATGAAAAGAATTACGATGCCCAACCTGGATTACCCGCTAGAATCCTCCCTTAGTACCTACTTTCATGGGGTAACATAAGCTTCCTGGTTTAATCTCAAATCGTTAATATTAAGCAGGTCAGTTGGAAATTCAAATAATTGTAATATAACTCTTCAGTTGGCGGTATTTAGTATTAATTGTTCTGAGAGGTCACTGGGGAAATCCGTATGTCCCATGAGATGATCAGAAAGTCACCAATCAGTTTTTCTCCATCAGTCGCCAGTTCTGTCAGTGGGCCTTACAGCTCTTTTTTTTTTTTTTTTAATTTTTTTAATTTTTGGTTTGAGCGTACGATTATTGAGATTCTACATTAATAATTAATTATTATCATGTAACCATGGACTGCAGAGAAGTATGGTTGATCAACTTCTTTTCTCGTAAATTACATTTTCTGTTTCTACGTTCACTCATATTCTGGTGTCAGGTACCTATACAGAACACCCTAGGTACATCTATAACTATTAACCAACCTTTTTGGATAATTGGTACTGTACATAAATTATTTCACCATTTTGTTAGTTCTTTTCATGTACAATTCCAGCACAATTTCTGAACGATTTCTGATTTTAGGTTCTCTGTTTGGGGCTCGTTGGAAACATCATAAGGTTCCTGTACATTTCGTACCTGAAGAACCCCTGGTGGGTTCTACCTTTCGAATTCATGCAAGGTAACGTGATTATTATCATATAATAATAATCTATCATGCTTTTTGGTCGACTATGTACTCATGATACTCATGATGGCCGCAGGGATCACTCATGCTGCTGTATGGGCCGCTTGCTGCTCCTATATCGCTCACAATACTCCGCAACAGCTCAGGAGCTCTGCCCAAGGCGTTCTCCAGGGCCTTCATCACGGATTGGGGAGAGGATGCGGCGCCGTATTCGGCGGCATATTCGTCTCATATTTCGGTATTTTATTACAATCATTTTTAATGTAATGTTTGGTGATAAAAGTGGGAAAATGATGCAGAAATGCTTTTGAAGAGGATCCTGATGATTTTTCCTGAACAATATTCTTTGTGTGTTAAATAGATTAAAATGAATGCATGTTCTGTTGCAGGTTCTACTGCCACTTTCCGGGGTTACGGTCTTGTGTGCCTCATCGTTCTAGGTGCTTTCATTTTCATCAATTTCTACAGAAAAGATGAAGGATTCGTGTCCAATATCCCTGCGACTGAGGATCCTCACCAGGTTTGAAAATTTATTTATTTGTTGTGTTATTATTTCCAGGTGTCTGGTAGTTAAACTACAAAAGTGGATTATGTACTGCACTTCTTTGTTATTTACCTGTTCAACTCTCCTAAAACTCTGCTTGGATGCAGGTTGCTGAAGAGTCAGTGCACCTCGCTCCGCATGGTGTTCCCAGCAACCCAATACCACGTGCCTTGTCCAGCACGCGCCTTCACGAGCTCGCTCAGGACAGCCAAGGCTATGGGTCGACCTACTCCACGACGTCGGAGGGCACCCTCGGCCTTCCTGGGCATCAGTACCAGGCGCCTGCTCCGGCCGTTCCACAGAAACCAGGTGATGAATCGGAATTGTATCACTGTTTGGAAGAGCACAGTCTCATTCATGATATGCTCTTCAAAAAATGACATGATCGGTTCATCGACTGATGTCATGATGTTTTTGAGATTCAGCGGGAAGTCACTTTAGTTCTCTTTTTCCACAGTAGGTATCAGTGACAACTATATCTACAGGTTACAAACGTGTAAGGTTATTTCTTCTAAGTTTGTTCATCTTTCTGATAATATAAAGATTTACATCGTTCTCAAGTTTCCGTTTATTTTCTCAATCACTCTTTAATCTACAAATAAACTTAAAAGGTTATGGGAGCCCAGTGACACGTAGCATTGTAGAAAAAGAATGAACAAATATCAAAGCCAGTGATATTAGTGTTGTGATGAAAAACAATCGGAACCTTATCAGTGCCTTTGGTTAGAAAAGGTGTTTGCATATTTTCGCTTTGCTCGTGAAGTCGGCTGTTTTCGTTTTCACACTTTTGAGTGTATTATTAGTTTGAATCGCGGTCGGGCACAGTAGAGAAAAATGGAGTTCTACAAACACATCAAACCGTTGGCAGGTGAGTCAGATTGGCCAGTATGGAAACGTAAGATAAGAGATCTTTTGGACTATCACGAAGGTGCAATTGACGTCATAGATGGTAGGTTAGTTAAGCCTGAAGTTCTAGGATATGGAACTTCTGAAGATGAGTTAAAAGAGCACAAGTCCAAAAGTGATTTATTCAGAAAGGCGAATAGTTACGCGAAATCAATGATTGCAAGTTCTGTTACTGATGTAGTGTACCAGAAAATTATGGATCAAGATACAGCGTTTGATGCTTGGAATATGTTGAAACAGCAGTTTGAGGCTTCCTCAAAAGACCAACTGTTTAAGATTTGTTCAGATTTCTTCTCGTTTGGTTGGATTGATGGTGAAGACGTATCAACACATATAGCTAAGCTCAAGTCACTGTGGAATGAGTTAAATAATGGTCTCAAAGGAAAAAACGAGGCTGCTTTACCAGACTTATTACTCGTGTGTAAGACGCTGCATATTTTGCCAAGCTCTTTCATTAGTTTTAAATCAAGTTGGATGTTATTAAAAGATGATCAAAATAAAACATTCGATGATTTAACAGTTCAGCTGTGTTTTTTTGAAAGAAATTTCATGAAACAAGAAGAAAGAAGTTCTGTTTCTCATGAGAATCAAGAGGCACTAATAGCAGCTAATGAAAAGCGAAATAAGAGTAAAGCTAGGACAAAACCTAACAAGTCCTCATGCAATTACTGCAAAAAAGTTGGACATTGGGTGAAGGACTGTGAAAAGTGGATTTCAGACGGAAGACCCAAGAAAACTCAGCCAGTGTCAGCAACTTCTGTCGCAGAACTTATGCTTGTAGAAGAGGCCTTGTCAGCAGATTCGTCCACTCATCCGTCCAAGTGGTGGATAGACAATGGAGCAACAAGACATGTCACAAATTGTGATTCGTACTACGTGGATTTTGAGACATTTAAAAGTCCATCAGGCATAAAAGCTGCAGGAACTGAAGTTCTACCAGCCATAGGAAAAGGAACAGTAAGAGTAGAAAACTTGACGACTGGGGAAGAATTTTTGCTGAAGGATGTCTGGTATGTACCAAATTTGTGTAGAAACTTGTTCTCTGTTCTGGCAGCGCAAGACAGGAATCCAAAGAGCATTTTCAAGTCGACAGCAACAGAATGCTGGCTCTTAAATCAGGGAAAGCTGTTGGTGAGTGGATCAAGGGAACAAGGAGGCACTTTATTCGAGGCAAAAATTGAACCAGTGTTACCAACCGAAATTCCCAGGGTAAATTTTGTTGAGAACAAGTTGCAGTTGTACCACGAGAGGTGGGGCCACCAGGACAGGAAGCATGTGCTAGCAAAAATGCAAAAAGACTTGTGTCTGAATGTACCA
Source organism: Stenodema calcarata (assembly GCA_963920205.1). NCBI lineage: Eukaryota > Metazoa > Arthropoda > Insecta > Hemiptera > Miridae > Stenodema > Stenodema calcarata. The sequence continues at coordinate 44,975 of CAWUBA010000226.1, read as the reverse complement.
AAAGATGAAAAGCAGTTATGTGAGCCTTGCATCTATGGTAAAGCTCATAGAATGCCATTTGGCCATAGAGAAAAATCGACCAAACCAGGGGAATTATTCTCAGCTGACGTTTGTGGTCCCTTTGAAAAGTCGTATACTAAGAAAAGGTATTTAGTTGTCTTCAAGGACAATTACACGAAGTTTCGGTATGGCTACCTGATGACAGAAAAATCAGAGGTAAAAGAAATGCTCAAAAAGGTACTTCAGCATGCAAAAATGTTAGGCCATTCGATCAGAGAAATGATTAGTGACAATGGAGGTGAAATGGACAACAACGAGATCAGAGAGATTTTGAGTAATGCTGGGGTCACACAGCGGTTGACAGCCCCATACACACCTCAACAAAACGCAATTTGTGAGAGAGACTTTCGCACAATTGTTGAAATGGCCAGAACATTTAAGTATTCAAATGCTAATTTGGTTTTTCCGGAAGCCATGTGGGCAGAGCTTGTAGCTACATCGTTGTACATACTAAATAGAACCGGAAAGTCATCGGTAGAAAATGTAAGTCCCTATGAGCTATGGATTGGTAAAAAACCAAGAATTAAGCATCTGAGAATTATCGGTTCAGTCTGTTACGCCCACATTCCTGACAAAAGACGAAAGAAAATGGATAAGAAGGCCATAAAAGGGTACCTGATCGGCTACGACGGAGATGAGCGTTACCGCATCTGGGTTAAAGAACAAAATAAAGTCATTCTAAGCAGAGATGTCTTATTCCAGGAGAAGCTAAGTCAGTGTGAGTATGTGAAGTTGCCGCTCAAAGACTTGGAGGTTCAAGATGATGAAAAGAAAGGAGGCCAAGAAGAGGCAGATGAGAAAGGAGGATCAGAAGAAAGTGAATCATCTGAAAGTGACCAGTGTTATTCAGAAGATGAGGAATTTGAAGATCCGTCAAGACAACTTTCTATAAGTTTGAGGGACCGTTCAAAATTGTCTAAGCCGGCATACTTACAAGATTACGTAATGTTTGGAGAAGAATCAGTTCTTCAAATAACCACTCCTGAAACTTATGAAGATGCTCTCTGCGGAAATGATAAACGTCATTGGAAGGAAGCAATGGACAACGAGATAAGATCGTTAAAGGAAAACCATACATGGAAGTTGACGAGTTTGCCAAAAGGATCTAGAGTGATACCGTCTAAGTGGGTTTTTAGAGTTAAAATGAATCCAGATGGTTCAGTTGATAAGTACAAGGCCAGAGTTGTTATAAAAGGTTACAGCCAAAGGTATGGAGTAGATTTTAATGAAACCTTCAGTCCAGTAGCAAAACTAAGCACGATTAGAGCCATGCTGAGTGTTGCTGCAAAAGAAAAATTGCATTTGATTCAGTTTGACGTATCAACTGCATTTTTGTACGGACATTTAGATGAAGATATATACATGGAGCAGCCAGAAGGATACACTGATGGAACCAAAAATGTCTGTAAATTATTGAAAAGCTTGTATGGACTGAAACAGGCCCCAAGATGCTGGAATAAGAGATTTAGCACATATATGAAAGAAGCAGGGTTTAAAACAAGTGAAACTGATCCTTGTCTTCATATAAGTGAAGATCACAATAAGAAGATAATGGTTGCATTATTCGTTGATGATGGACTTGTTATGGCAAAGAGTCAAGAAGAAGCTGAGTTATTCATAAAAGAATTGAAGAAAGAATTTAAAATAACTGTTAAACCAGCATCTTATTTTTTAGGATTCGAAATTGAACGCTTCAAGGATGGTTCAATTAAAATTTGCCAGCAAGCATACGCAAGGAAGCTATTAGAGCGATTCAAGTTCAGTGAATGTAAACCAGTGTCTACACCCATGGTGAAGATGGGAGAACATGAAACTCAAGAATGTGACAAAAAGAATACTTTCCCATACAGAGAAGCAGTGGGAGCATTAATGTACCTAATGATAGGCACTAGACCAGATCTAGCATACAGTGTGAGTGTCTTGTCAAGAACTCTAGACTGTCCAAGTGCGGAAGATGTAGTGAGGTTGAAAAGAGTGTTTCGCTATATAGCAGGTACTTGTGATATGGGAATATGGTTTAGAGCAGATGGCAGCAGCAACTTGAACTGTTACAGTGATGCAGATTTTGGAGGTTGCTACAAGACTGGTCGCTCTACTTCAGGAGTTGTAGTGACTTATGCAGGAGGAGCTGTATCATGGCTCAGTCAACGACAGAAATTGACTGCGACTTCAACAACCGAGGCAGAACTGGTAGCGGCAAATGAGGCTGTTAAGGAAATCATATGGCTATCTAGACTGTATGAAGAAATGGGTTATCCACAGGAAGTACCTATTCTTCAAATAGACAACCAGGCTACGATTCGTCTTTGCCATAATCCTGAGAACCATCACAGGACGAAGCACATCAGGATAAAATACTTCTTCATTAGAGAAAAGGTGTTGGAAGGAGCTCTACAAGTCAAGTATATCCCCACCGAAGACCAGATAGCGGACATCATGACCAAGCCACTTCCAAAACCTAGACTGGTGACTTTGAACAAGAAGTTGGGACTTTCAAATAATGTAGCACCCAAATAACTAAAGTTTGTTCATTGTGTAATTTTGTTTATATTATGTAACATTTAAACAAAAAGGGAAAGTTTTGAGATTCAGCGGGAAGTCACTTTAGTTCTCTTTTTCCACAGTAGGTATCAGTGACAACTATATCTACAGGTTACAAACGTGTAAGGTTATTTCTTCTAAGTTTGTTCATCTTTCTGATAATATAAAGTTTTACATCGTTCTCAAGTTTCCGTTTATTTTCTCAATCACTCTTTAATCTACAAATAAACTTAAAAGATGTGGTCACCACGCAGGCACAAGATCTATCAAGTGAAATGTCGATATGGCTAAATACCCAGAATAATACCATTTGCATCCATCTGACGCTCAGACTCCATTATCAAACTGACCATTCTTTCAGCCGTCACCAACCCATTCCTTGCTGACAGTGGATCGTATAAATATCAGAACAACTTTGGAGCTCCACAGGCTCAACAGCCACAGTACGGCCAGCCACAATACGGACAACCGCAGTATGGCCAGCAGCAGTACAGCACTCAGCAATATGGACAACAGTATCAGTAAAAATACCATAGGTAAGATACAACAATATGTAGGGTGTTCGGCACTTGGTGTAAAAAAAATGGGTGAAACTAGACTGAAAATGGAATAGAACGCCGCCAACCGCACCTTTCTATCTCAATCCGTTCCCAAGATATGAGTTTTTAAAGGTTTTTTTTTTTTTCAGAAAACCTCGTTTTTTGCCATAAAGACCCACGTGTCTTTACTTTAAACCAACTTTTTTCTACTTTTGACCACATTTTCGGATTCAGCGTTATTTCTACATACGCCTACTCCACATTGGTAATCAAAAACAAACTCAGCAATAATTGCTGTTCAAACATTGACAACTTTAAACAAATTATATTTTTCGAAAATACTTATACGTTAACTGCATTTCCAAAAAACGTGCTGATCGCTGGCAAATCTCATGAAAACTGGCCAATTTAATCAGCTTTCTAATGGTATGGTCTACTCTGCGATTCCTCATCGATTTCATGGAGAAATTCAAGTTTGAATGCGAAAAAATAGTAGGCACCTACAAAAATTTAAAAAAAATCCCCAGGCATGCAGCATGACTACAAGAGCGAATTTTTTTTTATGAAATAATTGGTTTTATGTAAAACGTCTCCATTAAAGAACCAAATTTCTTCATCTTCAAAGTGCTCCAGGTTGAGAACGGAATGAGATATTGCAATTCTGAAGTCACCATCGTGTTCAGCATTAAAAAAAAAACCTTCAAAATGAGGTGTCACTTGTCAGAATGTTTCATTTTGGGAATTTATGAGGAATTTCCCCCCTTAAACTCCCCAAAACCCCCCCTTAGAGTGGCCTGATTCTGCTCATTTACGAACTTACCCTGTCGACTGCCATGATAGATTTTTTTTGCAAATTTGAACTTTTTTCAAAGTCTCAATTCAAGATAGAACAAACAATTGAACGTGCGCATACGAGGGCGGTCTCAACCAAACTAAACTGCTTTTTCCAAGCTCTCGAGCTCAGGGCTCTCGACCTCTTGTAGGTGGCGCTAGTGGCGGTTCAGCGTTCTGGGGGTGCACCGACGTCCTTTCAGTTCCCCGACACGGCCAACCTGACATGGCAGCCGTCCCGGATGCCGCATCTGCAAGAGAAACGGACAGGCAAGGAGTATACTGTCATAAAAACACTCGGCCACACTAACAATGAACATGGCCAGTGAGATAAAACATTGTTGCGACAGATGATTAGCACCTGAACATGACGTTTCCACGACAAGCTGGTGGAGAGAATAAATTTGTAGTAAGAAACTTCTATACCACGGGAGGTTACGTGAGATGACAACACGCAACAGTTTGAACATAGATTGAGAATGAGCAGTTGATGCATTGGTAGCAGCTATAACTAGAGCAAAGTGAGGGTTGACAACCTCTGACATGAGCACCGAGCAACGCTGGTGAGGGTTGACAGCCTCAGACCAGACAGTAGGATGACAAGACAGTTCCGAGGGTTGACAGCCTCCTGACTGAAAGCATGGAAGAGATTTGACAGTCTCTCGAGCATATTAATTAGGAATAAACGAGTACTGGAGGAGAGTTGACAGTCTCCTGACAGTGAGCATGGAAGAGATTTGACAGTCTCTCCAGCCCATGATTAGGAATAAGGAAGTACTGGAAAGGAGGACGCATGGTCAATAAATAGCAGTTATGTGCATCGCCAGTAGAATTATGAATTCCGCACAACGTAGTAGAACCACACTAGCAAAGCTAATAGTCACGTCACATAATGGCCATCAAGGGCTAGCAACCACACTACAATGTAATGGCAAATACCAATGTGACACCAATACATGTTCGAACAAATAAAGCTAGAATTTATTGTCAATAATAAAAATAAACTAATTACACTGGTAAATACAATGCGGTAGGGAACTAACAGGTCACATAATGGCTATCCAGGAGCTAGTGATCCGTCAATTCTCCAACCAAGCAGGTCCATAAACGAAAAGATGAAGTAATATAATGATGGCTTGCATAACTTTAGTCAAATTGAAAACTTAATGTCTTTTATGCTCATTAGAATTATCAAGTGCTCATTGCTCCATATACTTCAATAACAATCATGAATAGGTTACTCATTACTACCATCACTATCAGAGATATCATTGGGATTATTAGCATCAACTTCATTAACAATTTCTGATTGAACAGAAGGATCAGGTACAGGTTTCACCCTGTCATGTGGATACTTGTATGTACGATTTGACGTGAGAGATTTCAGCAAATAACGATCATGTTCAAGTACATCAATAATTCTGAATGGTCCACGAAATTTTGGACTTAGTTTTGACTGATTACGGGGTTCATTTTGGATCAACACAAGATCCCCTTTTGACATCAATTTCACTCTCGCTTTTCCCTTGTCAAAACGAGTTTTATCATATTCAGCTGATTTAATCATGTTTTGTGCAGCAATGTCACGTATTGCATCTAAATCAACATTTTCATTAACAGTGACTGATTCAGTGGGAACCACAAGATTTGAAGGCCTACCAACTTTTCCGATCAATAACTCTAATGGAGAAGATCGAGTTACACGATTGATTGTACAGTTGATGGCTAACTGAATGTCTGGGACTGCATCTTGCCATGAGCGTTCGCCCAGCTCAGTAGCAGTCAGCATATTGGTCAAAACTGACATTACTCTTTCTACTTGGGCATTTGCACGAGCGGCGCCAGTAGCAACAAGATGAAGCTCAATTTGGTGACTTTTACAAAATTGTTTAAAATCATTACTGGCAAAGCATCTACCTTGGTCCACTATCACACGTGATGGTGCAGCAAATAGGGATATGGAATTTTTCAACGCTTTAATAGCATGAGCAGCATCAAGTTTTCTTGTGTGATACAGTAGCACGTATTTTGTGAATGCATCAATGAGAACTATTAAATATTCCTTAGGATCATTTTTGCCTGATAATTTTCCCGAAACATCTATGTGCACAGTAGGCCATGGTGTGACTGTTTTAGGTATAGGATGCAATTGAACACTAGCCTTTCCCGAGGGAATCTTTGCAACCTTACAACAATTCTCGGTGAATTTTCTAATGAATTTTGACATGTGTCTAAACCAGTAAAATTCTGCAACCTTTTCTACTAGCAGAGGGTCTGTAAACAATCTTGAAATTGAAAGCTTGGAGGTAACTCCACCATCTGTGAACTCTCGTATTCAAGTCTTGCTTAAGATATGATTCCTTGAGCGACTTACAATCCGTGACAACAGTGAAAAAGCAATACTGAAGATAAGTCTGGAAATGTCGAATGGATTGAATTACTGCCAGAGTTTCCTGCTCATAGCTATGGTATCTGGATTCTGCAGGAGTTGTTCTTTTGCTGAAGTAAGCTACGACTCGGGGTTTCTTGTCTACTATGTGAATTAGGATTCCAGCATATCCAATAGAACAAGCGTCGCAGTGAAGCTCTATGGGGTATGAGGCATCGAAAATCATTAAAACAGGTTCAGTTGTGAGGTGTGAAATCAATTTTTGCCTAGAATCTTCATGCTCTGGTAGCCATATCAACTCAGATTTACTAGTCATCAAACGATAAAGAGGTTCTGCAACTGTTGAGAAATGGGGGATAAACTGTCTGAAGTATGAAGCTAACCCTATAAACTGATTGATTGATTGAATTGTTTTATTTAACCACCAGGGGAGATTAGGGCCATGAGGCCCTCTCTTCCACCTCCCCTGGCCACATGTTACAATCCTTCCTCTTGCAATCCTTTTCAGGTTAAAAACATAAATGACCTATAACTTTTTACATAATAAATAGATAAATAAATAAATTATATTACTCTTCTAGATAGTGTACAAATATTAACGAAATATGAGAATAAATTTTTTTCACTGGTAAATATACAAACAATTCCTCCTAACATATAAACTAATATTTTTCTAATAATTTCCTTTTAAAATGATTCCTAAATGTCTCTGTTTTTAAATTCAAATTGAAAAATTCTACATGTTCGTTGAACAGCTTAATCCCTTGAACCACGAAGGACCTGCTGTATAGGGTCGTTCTGTGGATTGGCACCTGGAGCAGCCGACCTCGGTTTCTTGTGTTGGCAGTTGAGAGGAACTCAAACTCTTTAAACAAGTAGTCAGGCCTCTGGAATTTGAGGACTTTGAATACCATGACCGCAATACTCAATTTCTTCCTCTCGGCGATCTTCAGCCAGCCCAGGAGCTTATAATGCGGCGTTACGTGCTCATCGAGGCGCAGTCTTAGGGCGAATCGCAATGCAGCATTCTCCGCTTTTTGCAGCCGGCTCAAATCCTCACATCTCAAATCACATAGGGCCGCTGGTGCGTAATCAAACGTTGGAAGAACTAGGCTCTGGACTAGTTGTAGTCGTACATTTGTTGGGAAGTCGGCCGCCAATCTCCGCAGCTGGTAGATACCCCGGAAAGCCGATTTACACATGGAGGTGACCTGCTGTTCCCATGACATATTGTCTTGCAGCGTGATTCCAAGATTGTTGGTTGTTTTCACATAATCAATCGGGACGCCCTCACATGTGACTCTCGGCGCACACAAAGGGTCCAATCTGGATAAGAGCCTGGGGTACCCTATAATCATGGCTTTGGTCTTCTTCATGTTCAGCTTCATTCCGTGGCTCGAGCACCAATCGGCGACTCCCGCCAGGTCCGCACTCAGTGCGCTGACTGCATCCGTGAGGTGTTCGATATGACAGGATCGATAGAACTGTAGATCGTCAGCGTAAGACATATGTGTTGTTCCCCCTTGGAAGACCTTGGCCAGTGAAGTCAGATAGAGGATGATGCATAGTGCTGAGAGTACAGAGCCCTGCGGCGTCCCAACATCTAGTGATCTCCATGTTGATAGCTCGCAGCCACTCCCTTTGACTGCCAATTGACGTTCGGACAAATAAGACTTGAACCAATCCAACAAGTTCCCAGAGACACCAATGGATTCCAGCACAGCAATGAGAATTTCCCTCCTGACCAAGTCGAATGCAGCCGAGAAATCCACCAGGACCAACACGATCACTTTCTTCTGGTCTGTCGCTGCTCTAAAACCGTCCAACATCCCACTGACGTAAAGAGGAGACATTGGAAGGTGGAGGAAGAGACAACAAACTTTCTACTTTTTGCTTGTTTGGTCGAATTTCTCCAGCGCTTATTTCAAAACCCAAGAACAAGACTTTCTTCATCACGAAAGCACATTTGGAAATATTCAAAGAGAACCCAGAAGATGTCAAAACGTCAAGTACTTTATCTAGACGTTCTAGAGATTCATCAATAGTTTTAGAAAACACCATGATATCGTCAATGAATGCAGTACAATCCTCATTAGCTAATGGCCCAAGAGCAGCCATTACACTTCTTTGATAAACTGAGGGAGCATTCTTGAGACCAAAAGGCATTGTCAGAAATTCATATTGTCCTTCAGGAGTAACAAAAGCTGTTTTCTCAATAGAATCTTCATGAACTGGAATGGCATGGTAGCCACTTGCCATGTCCAAGCAAGTGAAGTAGCAAGCACCAGCTAAACGAGCAATTTGGTCTTTAATCAAAGGTAGAGGGTGACGTTCGGCTACAGTATTAGAATTTAATTGACGATAGTCCACACACATTCTAAGGTTGCCATTTTTCTTAGGGATGAGTAGTATTGGACTAGCAAATGGAGATCTGCTACTTCTAACTATTCTTGCATTTTCAAGTTCGGCTATGTGTTCTCTTACAAACTTCTTATCCCTAGGAGACAACGGATAAGGACGACGATTGACTAACTTACTAGGATCAATGAGTCTAATACGAAGTTCACCAGTAGTGACACGAGTCGTAGGAAGTCCATCAGTGAAAAAGGACTGGTACGTTTTCAAAATAGAGAGAAGCTCTTGTTTCCTATCTGGATTTATTTCTGTTCGAATTTGATCCAAAATATCAGCTTGATTATTTGGTGTAGCACTATCAAAATAATGAGAAGTAGATTCTACTACTCTATCAATCTGCAAGGGTTCGCATGGCATACAGTCACTAAATGTCAATTCGTTGCAAGTATGATCATGATTTGGTGATAATTTATTACCATTAGTGGAATCTGTGATCTCTTGGATCAAGGGGCAATAGAGGTGGCTCCTCAATTTGTGTAGATTCTGAATTTTCTGGAGGTATGTGAATTTTCTGATCAAATTTCTTTGTGATAGATTTACCCAAATTCAAATTGGTTGGAGTGAAACTGCAAGTGTTGGCTGTTAGGATGACTTGGACTCCCATGTTCAAGATTTCTCTTGCAATTATGATGTCAGAATTAATACTATCATTAGGGACGATGTGAAAACAAATGTGTGATGATGTAGGTACAGACACTCTAATACTTATTACAAAACAACTATATTATAGCACAGAGCACCGAATTTGTTTCGTTTAATAAATTGTAGTGAAATAGGAAAGTCTAAACCAAGAATAATATTGGCTTTGTTAAACAAAACAGGACTGAGAGTAAAGATTTGCACTAAGAACAGAATTGTAGTCTTTTTTACTAACACATGTTAATAACATCTTTACTCTCAGTCCTGTTTTGTTTAACAAAGCCAATATTATTCTTGGTTTAGACTTTCCTATTTCACTACAATTTATTAAACGATACAAATTCGGTGCTCTGTGCTAAAATCGTGGACATGGAGAAATACTTCAAACCCGAGCGCCTCTCATTGGACCCTAACGAACCTCAAGCTGGACGCCAATGGACGCATTGGAAAACGACATTCGAGAATTTCCTAGACGAAATCGCCGCTGCAGACGAAGACAAGTTGAAGTTACTTCACAACTTCGTAAGTTATTCAGTATACGAATACGTTTCAGAAACTACCACCTACCAGGGTGCAATTGATATTCTTGATAGGCTATACATCAAGCCAGTCAATGAGGTTTTCGCTCGTCACCAGTTGGCCATTAGGAAACAGGAGATGGGTGAGAATATTGAACAATATTTACGAAAATTGCACGAATTGAGTAAGCCTTGCAGCTTCACGGATGTGTCAGCTGATACGTATAAAAAGGAATATATCCGGGATGCTTTCATTAGAGGACTTTTGTCCCCGACCATACGCCAACGCTTACTTGAAAACTCTAAACTTACCTTAGATGATGCGTTCACTCAGGCACTAACACTCGAGTCTGCTGAGGTACAAGCTAGTTCGTATACTGTAGTAATACTGCTTGTAATTCCGTGTTTACCCCTCCCGTAACAACAGGGACGCATGACAGTGTCAAAACAGATTCTGCCCACCAAATCTTAGCTATTCGTACAGATAAGTGCTTTTTTTGTGGAAGGGCTCGTCATCCTCGGAGCAGGTGTCCAGCCAAAGAAGACACATGCAACAATCGCAATAAGACAAGTGCAAATCTTCCAAGCAGTCCAATCGAATGAATTCTGGAAAACCAGACAAGACCTCGAGCTCTGTGTCTGTTATGGCATCTCTCATTGCTACTACTCAGCCATGCCTTTCAAAAGCCACTTTCCCAGTAACACTGAACAATAAACCACTCCAAGCACTTATAGATACTGGCAGCTCCGACAGCTTCATTTCTAGCGAGGTTGTGAAGGCCCACAATATCAAACGGTTCCCCACGTCTCACGCTATTTCTATGGCTGCCACTACTCACACATCCACCACTCAAGGCCACTGCAGGGTTAATCTTGTACTAGACGAACATCAGTATTCTGACGTCAAGTTACTCATTCTTGAAAACTTGTGTACTGATGTTGTAGTGGGCCATGACATTCTCAAGGAACACACTTCAGTGGAGTTGAAGTTTGGCGGGAAAAGACCTCCTCTAAGTATATGTAGCCTACTTTGTGCCAAAGTCTATTCTCCTCGACTTTTTGGGAACTTACCCACCGATGTAAAGCCTATTGCTGTCAAATCGCGACGCTACTCAGACGAGAATATTAAATTCATACGCGCAGAAGTCAAACGTCTCCTTTCAGAAGACATAATAGAGCCAAGTTGCTCTCCTTGGAGAGCTCAAGTGGTAGTGGTCGATCAGGGTGATAGAAAGAGATTAGTGGTCGACTATTCCCAAACTGTGAACAAGTTTACCCAGCTAGATGCCTATCCACTGCCAAACATAGAAGCTTTTGTTGCCAACATCGCTCGTTACAACGTCTACAGTGCAATCGACTTAAAAAGTGCCTACCACCAGATTCCCATCTGCGAAGCGGACAAACCATACACTGCCTTTGAGGCTGATGGAAAACTTTTTCAGTACACTCGAATACCGTTTGGTGTAACTAATGGTGTGGCTTGTTTTCAGCGAATCTTAGACCAGCTGATCGAGTCTGAAGACCTTCATGATACTTTTGCCTATCTTGATGACGTGACCATAATATACCATGAAAAACTTTTTCCATAATATGCCATGGAAAACTTTTTCAGTACACTCGAATACCGTTTGGTGTAACTAATGGTGTGGCTTGTTTTCAGCGAATCTTAGACCAGCTGATCGAGTCTGAAGACCTTCATGATACTTTTGCCTACCTTGATGACGTGACCATACATATTATGTGGTCGAAATCAAGCGGAACATGACGAGAATTTGAAACGTTTTATGGCAGTGGTTGAAAAGTACAACCTAACTCTCAACACTGATAAAAGTAAATTTTCTCTCCTTTCAATTCCTGTTCTGGGGTATATTGTAGAGAACATGACCATGCGCCCGGATCCTGAGCGCATGACATCATTGATGGAGTTTCCTATCCCTAAGGACAAAACAAGTCTTCGTAGAGCTCTGGGTATGCTGTCTTACTATGCCAAATGGATACCCAGATTTTCTGAAAAGATCCGTTCTCTCACTGGTATTGAACGCTTTCCACTAAACCAAGAAGCTGTGGCGGCGTTCAACCAAATGAAGAGTGAAATTGCTGGAGCCAGCATTTCTGCTGTGGATGAAACTGTACCATTTACTGTGGAAACAGATGCATCCTACACTTCAATCGCTGCTATACTTTCTCAAGCTGGAAGACCCGTCGCTTTCCATTCAAGAACACTCTCTCCATGTGAAACTCGCCTACCATCGGTTGAAAAAGAAGCACTCGCCATTTACGACGCCCTCAAGAAATGGCAACATTATTTACTGGGGCGGCGATTTCAGCTCATAACGGATCAGGCGTCCGTGTCATACATGTTCAATCAAAAACACAATGGAAAAATAAGGAATGAAAAGATTTTGAAATGGCGATTAGAATTGGCCCCATTCACATACGACATTGTTTACAGACCTGGACGAGAAAATGAGGCCGCTGACGCTTTTTCACGCGTCTCTTCTTCAATAATTGAAGAAATTATTAATAGTAGTAATTATTACTACCACGTATGACAGTGAGAAATTGCTGAAGATACATAATGATATTGGGCACCCAGGCGTCACCAGAATGTACCACCTCATACGAAGTAAAAATCTCCCGTTTTCAATCCAGGAAGTGAAACAAATCATATCAAGTTGCCCTATATGTTCAGAAATCAAACCTCGATTTTACCAAAAGCCACTGGGAACTCTCATTCACGCCACTGCTCCGTTAGAGCGTCTCAACCTCGACTTCAAAGGTCCGATACCCTCAATCACCAGGAACAAGTTCATACTCACCATTGTTGATGAGTTTTCCCGATTTCCTTTTGCGATTCCTTGCCCTGACACCTCAGCTGCCTCAGTAATTCAGGCTCTCACCAATTTGTTCTCCATCTTTGGAATGCCGAGCTACATTCACACAGACCAAGGCACAGGCTTTATGTCTAAGGAGTTGAAGGAGTTCCTGAATTCCCAAGGTATTGCTACTAGCCGCTCCTCTCCTTACAACCCTAGGGGAAACTCGCAAGTGGAACGTTATAATGGAATAATTTGGAAAACCGTTTCGTTGATACTCCGCACTAAAAATCTCAAAATAGAAAACTGGGAATCCGTCATACCGGAAGCATTACACTCCATTCGGTCCTTACTTTGTACAGCCACCAACGCAACACCCCATGGCCGAATGTTTAAGCACTCGCGCCGCTCGTTCTATGGAACTTCTCAGCCCAACTGGCTTATGAACCCCGGACCCGTCCTCATCCAAAGGCAGAACCGACTTAATAAATATGAACCTTTAGTGGAACAAGCTCACTTGGTAGAAGCGAACCCAGATTATGCCACCATCAGATATCCTGATGGAAAGGAAACCTTGATATCAGTACGTCATTTGGCAGCTCCACCTGAAGTTCTAGTTCCCAGTTCCGACAATGCCTCAGCTCCGGCCACCCAAGCCATGCCTCATGACATTTCTTCCCTTGGGCCCTCAGAGCTAAGTGAAGCCTCAGCTCCCCCAACACCAGCCAGACCATCAGCTCCAACGCCCCTTGTTCTGCAAGTGAACACACCATTTCCTCGTCGTTCCTCAAGGAACAGAAGACAACCGGCACATTTGAGCGATTATGAGCTGAATTAAAAAGAAGGGATGGAACGATAACATGTGTTAGTAAAAAAGACTGCAATTCTGTTCTCTTAGTCCTTAGTGCAAATCTTTACTCTGTCCTGTTTTGTTTAATAAAGCCAATATTATTCTTGGTTTAGACTTTCCTATTTCACTACAAAATGTTAAGACAATTTCCATCAATAACTACTTCGGAGACAATTTGAGATGTACTCATGACCCTTGACATCCCAATTCCACTCAAAATAACAGGTGTCTCGAAAATGGGTCCAGAAAACTTATCTTGGAGTTTACTTCAAATAAGAGAACATTCGGATCCTGAGTCAAAAATAAAATTGAATAGCTCACCGTTAAGTGTCATCAATCCAGGGGGGTTGACAGAGCACAAGTCAACTCTGTGTTCAGCAACGACTTTTCCTTTAGGTCCTTTAGTCTTGTTGGGGCAAGTGTCAGCGTAGTGTTCCTGTGATTGACAGACGAAGCAGGCTCCACGTCTGGTCGGTGTCTGTCCAGTTTTGACTGGGGGTGTTCTGGAGTTGGGGTTTCTGGGTAGCCAGCTGTTGGGGTTTGACGTTGAAGGTCTAGCAGGGGAACGACGGTTGTGGCATTCATGCGTACGATGTCCTGGTTTCTTACAAATTTTGTGGCAGCATGGTGTGTTGGAAAATCCAGGGTTAGGCTCCGACCATTTGGATCTTTTGAAGTCATGTTGTGGGGAGTCATGTGGCCCAGAAGATCGTTTTCCCATAGACAAAAACTTCAACTCTTTCATCACGCACCTTAAGGTCGAATCCGTTAATCAAATTTTGATAAATGAGCCAAGACAAGAGAAATAGAAATTTCTTGTGGAGAAAGGTCTTTAAATCTGGCTTTAATTCCCAACATGTTGGTAGCGTACGTAACATAATTTTCATTGTAACTAGGACTGTTATTCAGTTGAGAGGCGATCACAGCAGCAGGAGTATCACATGAATCGTATTCAGTGGTAAATAAAGTTTTAAATTCATCCCAAGTAATATCAGGGTAGGAGAATTAGAAAGCCATTGAGCTGCTGTCCCCTTTAAAGCGCTACTCAAAGTCAAAATTAAGTCACTTCCTGTGCGAGGATTGTCACGCAAACAGAAATCGGCCGTTTGCAACCAAGCCTTTGGGTCCAGGTTATTGCGAGAGGGATTGAATTCTGGCAAGGAGAGATGACGTGACGTCTGAGGGGGAAGACGACTCACTAGCTCAGATAAAAACATACGAAAATCGGCATTTACCTTCGATGTTTTCAGGCCGGGTAGTGGAAAGCCGTGACGCGCTTCGAGGGTCAGATTGGAATGTCCCTTGTTCCAAGTTTCCAAGATGGCTGATACGTTCCTCCGCAGGTCGGTTTTGACAATGTGGGAAAGTGAAGTTGCGATCCTCCACTTCTGATCTTGGAATTACAGATCTCCTAGTTGTATTACTCGTGATTCTACTGTCAGAAGGCCGTATACAAGTATTGGGTTCTTCGAGTATCTCACCGTCTTCAACGTCAGGATTCATATTGGTGATTTGGAGGAGATAGATAAAACGATGATTAGAAAGAATTCAAAGTTGCCATCAACGGGGCGGCAAACGACCATCTGAAGGAAACGGTCAATACGAAGAAAAAGAAGTGGATGACGGCCGAAATTCTCCAAATGATGGACAAACGGCGTTTGCTCAAGAACAGTGACGGTCAGGCATACAAGGCACAGCAAACACGGATTCGAGCTGCAACCCGCCGGGCAAGGGAGGAATGGCTGGCTTCTCAGTGTGCTGAGATGGAATATCTATGTGAAATTCACGATGATTTCAATCTGCATAAGAGGGTCAGGGAATTGACTTCTACCGGGAGGAAGAATCATGCCTCGCTGGTCATGGATGAGTCGGGAGTAATAGCCGTGTCCAGGGAAGAAAAGTGCCAGGTGTGGGAGAGGTACGTCACCGAGCTGTTTACCGATGCGCGAGGGGTTTGCGTTTTGTCGGGCCGGGTTGGCGATGAGGGGCCACCCATTCTTGAGGATGAGGTTCGTCGCGCTATCAAGGCAGCCAAAATTGGTAAAGCTATGGGCCCGGATGAGGTTATCATGGACATGTTCAAGCTGTTTAGTGATACAAGCATAATATGCTATGATATTATCCAAGCTGACTGCTCTTTTTAATCGGATATACGACAGTGGACAGATACCTCACGAGTGGCTGAACTCGATCTTTGTCACGTTGCCTAAAGAAGGCAAATGCGCGCCGGTGCTGTGACCACAGGACCATCAGTTTGATGAGTCACGCCCTCAAGATCTTGCTGCGCGTGCTCCACTATCGACTGTGGCGGAAAGTGGAATGACACGGTGCTACTTGCCCAATCTGAGGCTGAGCTCCAGGTTCTCCTGGATAGAGTGGCGGTAGCTTGTAAGAAATACGGCCTTGCTATTAATGTAGCCAAGACAAAATCGATGGTCATCTCAAAAAGGGCGGGCAATGGTGTGCGGCTCCTGGTCGACGGGCAAGTCATAGAGCGAGTACCGCGTTTCAAGTATCTGGGCCAGTGGGTATCGGAGACATGGTCGTTGGAACCCTATACATTCCTTCCCCCCAAAAAATCCCTGTTAGCGGAAAAAAACCTAAATCTAGGGGGGAAATCCCTGACTTGTGACAAGGTTACCAGGGGAACCAGAAGTATTTGGAGCTTGCGCATTTTGTTCTCGAGAGCAGCTGAGTAATGGCGGAGCGTATGAACGGGAGTAGTAACTACTCCCGTTCATACGCTCCGCCATTACTACTCGCATATCTACTCGATTCCTTCACACACGGACAACAGTTGTCCGTGTGTGAAGGAATCGAGTAGATATGCGCGTTGTTCTAAAGAAAAAAATACTTTCTAGTTGTCCCGGGGTGAATTATCTAAGTACTCGTATATACATAAAGCTCACCAGTGTATTTCGTATCTTTAGAAACACGACCATTTCTTTGAAAATTCCCTCATCTAGACAAAACAATAATAGTAGTAATTAATGCGACAATGATTGTGTTTCAGCATTGATGTTCCAAAATTAAAGACGCAGTCTGGTTCTGACCATCCAGTTACAACGAACTTCGGAAAATTAAACTTTGATCAACCAAACCAAACATTGAGGTGAATTCGGACAGTAAGGTTATGCACCGTAATCGACTTTATTTCTTCAACTAATGGAAATAATTATACACAGCACAACATGTTTTTTTAACGTATTTCGAAAAATCCAGATGGAAACAATCGTGCGGTTTTTTTAGACACCTGTAACTAGAACGGATATGATTGATTAGGATGTTACGAGCTAGGAGTTCAGTAGTATTAATTATAGGGGTGTAATTAATTATTTAAAATGTAGCGATATAACTTCACGATCCTTCAACGTCCCAGTTACTGACCCCTTTACTCCCTGATACAATACCTGGTATTGCAAAATAGTGTTGAACTAAAAATTCATGTTTAATGTTTAATCAAAAGCAAGTGTGTAGCTAACGTATTTGTATCTTCGTGGCCCAAGTGATGTACAATTTTGGCGCTTTACTCGTTAAAATGTCGACTTGGTGTTGGACAAAGAATAACGCTTAGTTTAAAATAATTCTATATCCTTAATTCAAGGAGCGGGTAGGTTACGGGAATTTATTCATTTTTTTCTTGTTAGTACCTTCAGATTTAAGAGCTCTGAGAGTGGGGGAATGAGGTAACCTTGCACATGGAAACTACAGATGGAACGTTCCTATTGGAAATTATGTGCATTCAAATTGGACTGAAGTACTAATTAGAACGAAGGAAAAGGATAATTACTTGAATTAAAAGTTGCACATATTCAACATCCTAACGAACGAATGGATGACAGCACTGACTGTAAAACACAGTTGTTGAGGTACTCGTATCGTAATCTCAACAGTTCCAGCTGTCATCTGAGGGTGGAACTGGTCGGACTACTCATTCATTTGAATGAGCAGTTAGAGCTTTTGGTTTATTATCTTCGATAATGAACCATTGGAATCGCCCAAAGAAAAACATTTTTTGACCCCCCATCAAAATTTGTTGGTTTACGTTTCAAGATACGTAGATTCAGAAAATCGAATAAAAAACTCAGCAAATTCTTGACACAACGGTTCATTCTCTTCTTTGTACAGATCACCCTTCTGTCTAGATCACTAGGTCTAAATGTCTAGATCCTAAATGTTAGATTAATTATTATTATGAATTATCACTAATTATTAATAATTTTATCAAGTACCTAGTGAAAATTATTATAAATTATTGTTAGGTATTAATAAGTTGTATTTATTATTAATAATATTATTAATTATGATAATAAACCAAAATGGGCAAAAACCCCGCAATGATTACCTGAATACCGTCTGGGTAAAGCGTTTGGATGCTGCCCGAAAATTGGCAAAAATTGGCGGAGTTAACAGCGTGTTCTAATCATTTTTTGTTCTCTAACCACGAAAATGCGATTCTACGGGCCCAAAAGGGAAAAAATTAAAATGCTTGAAACCAACGAAACCAAACAATGAAACCAATGCTTGAAACCAGCCTTAAAACCTTTACAACGCAAGTTTCTTCTGGTAGATAGATTGCATCGTTGGCTGGATCGAGTAAAAAAGAGTTCAAAGATGTGATTCATCTGACAATGAGCCGTCAACCAACTGATTATTTTTCCTTCTATCATAGTCAAGCTGAAACTGTATGTGCAAATAACACGTTTACCGTTGACGTGGGTTTCATACGGTACTAAATTGTAAATTTGGGTTTGAACTTCCTGAATCGTGTACAACGTATCCCAGAAGGATCAACAATTTGTGACGTCCAGAGTGCTGCACAAGAGGATTGGAATCGACCAAAGAAAAAAAAATTTCAACCCCTCCTCAAAATTTGTTGGTTTACGTTTCAAGATACGTAGATTCAGAAAATCGAATTGAAAAAAAAAAAAAAAAAAACCTGCAAATTCTTGACACAACGGTTTATTATCTTCATTGTACAGATCACCCTTATTTCTAGGTTACTGTATGCTAGATTAATTCTTATTATTAATGAGTGTGTGTGGTTTAGGTTGACCGTCAGTAAGAATGATGTTGAGGGATGTCGAGGGTCGGTCAAATGAAAATTGATTTATGTGCCAACGTTTCGAAGAATATATTTCTTCATCTTCAGGGCCTAAAAAACAGTTTCATAATTCTGATTACCGTTCTATCGTGAGAAAAATGTTATTTAATTACCATTAGTTGTAGTTGTTGTGGAAATGTAGTTATATGTAGTTACTTTAAATAGTTTGGTTAAACAAATGGCGTTATTGGTGACAGATATTTTCCACGGATATTTTCCAATATCTGTCACCAATAACGCCATTTGTTTAACCAAACTATTTAAAGTAACTACATATAACTACATTTCCATATAACTACATTTAGTTGTAGTTGTTGTGGAAATGTAGTTATATGTAGTTACTTTAAATAGTTTGGTTAAACAAATGGCGTTATTGGTGACAGATATTTTCCACGGATATTTTCCAATATCTGTCACCAATAACGCCATTTGTTTAACCAAACTATTTAAAGTAACTACATATAACTACATTTCCACAACAACTACAACTAATGGTAATTAAATAACTACAACATTTTTCTCACGATAGAACTGTAATCAGAATTATGAAACTGTTTTTTAGGCCCTGAAGATGAAGAAATATATTCTTCGAAACGTTGGCACATAAATCAATTTTCATTTGACCGACCCTCGACATCCCTCAACATCCTTATTATTAATTATCATTAATTATTATTATCAAGTAGTGTAAATTATTGAAGTTTATCTTTGGTTATTATTAATTTTTATGCTTCATTATTAATAGTTCCCTATTATTGAATATTATTTATTAACTCGATATTTGAACAGCATCAGCTGTTTGAATCAGCTGAGCCTTTTTGAAAATTGACCCGACAGGCTGCCTCACCATTCACTCTCATGTTGACTATTTCCGATCAGCTTCAACTTTGAGCCCTTATTGTGAACGAACGACTGGTCCTACAAAGCTGTAGATGGTTTTTAAAAATTCTAAAAAAATAAACTCCATCTAAATCTAGGGACGCGGGAGCGTCCCGCCCGCCAAGAAAACCGAAGCCCTGAAAACCGAAGCGACTGAGACACTGATTACGCGACGGAACAAGTTGGGGTTTTCACCCTACCGTAACTCGGTCCCCTGAGTGTCTCGAGAGTTGATTTTTTGTACACCAACTCTCCAGGGGCACGTGAGGACGTAAACCAAATTTCAGCTCTTGGGAACATCTGGTGTCTTCTTCGTGTTCTTCTTCTTCTTCTTGTTCATTGACAGCCCAGCAGACAAATCGGATCGAGCTGAAATTTTGCACACACGTTTGTTATGCTCCAAGGGAGTGCCTTTTGAACATTTTTTCTCCCTCCCCCCATTTCCCTCCCAATTAGGGGGGAAATAGATATTTTTAGGAATTTCAAATGTTCATAACTCCTTCAAAATTGAGGCTTTTTCAGATTTTCTTTTTCAGTTGTGTTCAGCATTTAAAATTGTTATTTGAGATCAAAAAGAGCTTCCTAAGGGGGAAAATAAGGGAGTTATGGTGATGTTTCTATTTTCAACAATACCTGCCGCCAAAATTGATGGAAATTGGTGCGGTTGGTCTTAAAATGTCCGCTAGGTTGTCTAGTATATGCTCAATAATTTTGAACTAAATCTCAATCGATTTGACTAATCCACAGCCAAAAATACGTGAATAAATTCCACATCTACTGATTTGGCTAATTTCCGAAAACATCAAAGTTGAACGGTGGTCAGAAACATTGTCGTAGAGTGGCGCCTGTCCTAGGATCGATAGGAAATTTTATGGGCTTTCGAATGAGAGTAGCGCACTTTGTCACTTTTCCCAACGGTTCTCGAGTTATTCGCGATTGTTGGTATAAATATTGGGAAATCAAGTTTCGGTCTCCAGTTTCAAAATTAACATGTTTCACCTGTTGTGAACCACTTGTTACATATGGGTTTGAGTTGTTGTAAAAATATAATTACCTAGTCATTCGTGTCTGTTCCATCAACAGTGTTGTTTGTCTTAAAACTGTAATGTGATTAATTTTTGTGAACACCACTGCAGATAAGCAGTACTCTGCAACAATAAAAACGTGCGTTTTACCTTTTGCGAACTTTCTCTTTCCACTTTCTCTTCGACACCAATAATTACAACTACTGTAATGATTCTCAACAACAAAAATTTGCACAATCCCCAAGAAAAAATGCAACAAATTTTGAAAAAAATGTCTAATTCAAATTTCTAATTCTTTCTATTTTTTAAATTTAATAATAAGAATAATTGTTTTAAATTTTAATAATTGTTTTTAAATTGTTAATTGTTTTAATTAATCGAAAATTTTAAAACTGCTATTTAACCAATTCGCAAAATTTTTAAAACTACTTATTTTTCAAACACATTTCAGATAACAAACATTAATTTCCAAAAAATAATTATTCTTGTCACAAAAACAAGAAACAAAAAGGCACATTAGTAGGCGTACTAATTTTTTACTAAATTTTAACTAGTATAAAACTTCATTTAGGAAAACATTTACTAGTTACCTCGTAGGTACTTTTGTTAAATGGAACCGTATTGTATAAGTACCACTCGAAAACTAGCCATGCAAAAAGATGTGATATCCCCCCAAAAACAACTCCGTTGTAAAAACTGGCCCGCCAAAAAACCTCAGCCGCAAAAAGGAATGATATCCCTTTTGCCCGCCAGCCACATATATAGGATGCTCGGTGCTTGGCACCTCGCTGTTGAGTGTGCATATAGAAACCTGATCCTCCTACCCCTAACCTCCACCGTCAATGTTTTCCTGTTCCCTGTCTCCTTCCCACAACCCCCTCTCACCCTTAGTCACCCTCGGTTTCTCCTAATATGTTTCCTCTGTACACCAGCAGGGAGCTTTACGCTTCTTTCAATGCTGTTGGCGGGAGCTTTTTGCCAGATGAACAAGCCTGAATTGAAGCATTACTATATTATAAGTATTACTGGTGGTCACGAGTAATCAGTGGTGGTACACCTATAATGAAGTAAATTTAAAGGTTAAATTTTTTTTTCTTTGGGCGATTCCAATGGTTCATTATCGAAGATAATAAACCAAAACTCAACAACGGTTTATGCAGATCACCCTTCTGTCTAGATCACTAAATGATAGATTAATTATTATTATGAATTATCATTAATTATTAATAATTATTATAAAGTAGTTTAAATTATTTATTGTTGGTTATTAATCATTTTTATGCTTCATTATTAATAATTATTAATAATAATTCATTATTAATAATTATTATTAAACATTATTCTTTAACTCGATATGTGAAAACCATGTGCTGTTTTAATCAGCTGGGCCAGTTTGAAAATGGACCCGACCGGCTGCCTCGTGATTCACTCTCATGTTGACGATTTTCGATCTGCTCCCACTTTGAGCCCTCATTGTGAACGAACGGCTGGTCGTACAAAGCCGTGGATGGTCTTAAAAAATTCTAAGAAATAAACTCTATCTAAATATGAAATAAAAACTCTGCAAATTCTTGACAACGGTTCATTATCTTCTTTCTACAGATCACCCTTCTGTCTAGATCACTAGGTCAAAATGTCTAGATCCTAAATGTTAGATTAATTATTATTATGAATTATCACTAATTATTAATAATTTTATCAAGTACCTAGCGAAAATTATTATAATTTATTGTTAGGTATAATAATTTGTATTTATTATTAATTAATACGATATAATTCTGGGGTTTTTAATACGACGTCGGTAATAATGTTTCTATAAAAGAAGTACCTACCAACAAACATTCGAAGTTACCTTCATTTTTGTACCTCAGAACAAAAAACTCGACATCACTAAAACCATATGATGTTCCAAACAGCTCGTTAGTATGAAAATTGACCTGTATTTCAAACGTTTGATTCACGATCGCGTTGACAGGCTCAACCTTTGAACCGTCATTGTGAACGAACGGCTGGTCGTACAAAGCTGTGGATGGTCTTAAAAAATTCTACGGAACAAACTCTATCTAAATATGAAAAACTCTGCAAATTCTTGACACAACGGTTTATTATCTTCCTTGTGCAGATCACCCTTCTGTCTATACCAGACTGTGTTGCAAATCAGCACCATACCATATTCTCACCGTACTCATACCATACCATACGAATTTCTTTCCTATCATACCATACTGTACTATACCAAATCATACATACAATAATATACCATACCATACTCATACCATGTCATACAAACCGAGTGAATATTGAAATGTCATCCATTTCTGACCTATATTCAAATTTTCAAGTATCTAGCTCATCATCAAAATTTAATTTTTTTAAACAAATAGGTATTATTTAAACAATTTTACAGACAAGAAACCGAGTGAATATTGCATTGTGATCCAGTTCTGAACTATTTTTAAAATTTCAAGTCAATAGCTCATCATCAAAATTTAATTTGGCCGTTTTCGACGCGAAGTTTAGTGTTTTTCCTACACCTTTGCGCGCTCACTGTGAACGAACGGCTGGTCGCACAAAAATCCAATTGGTCTAAAAACATTCGTAATTTTTCAGGTCATTCAAAAGTGAACTAAAAACTCTACAAATTCTTAACACAACGGTTCATTATCTTCTTTGTACAGATCACCCTTCTGTCTAAACTTTAGATCATTAGGTCTAAATGTCTAGATCCTAAATGTTAGATTAATTATTATTATGAATTATCTTTAATAATTAGTGATAATAATTAGTGATAATAATTATTATTAATAATTTTATCAAGTACCTAGTGAAAATTATTATAATTTATTGTTAGGTATTAATCATTTGTATTTATTAGTAATAATTATTATTATTAATTATGATTAATTAATACCATAATATGGAATTATATTATAATTCTGAGGTTTTTAATACTACATCGGTAATAATTTTTCTATAAAAGAAGTACCTACCAACAAACATTCGAAATTACCTTCATTTCCGTAGCACGAAACGTATTTCAGAATAAAAAACTGGACATCACTAAAACCTGATGATGTTCCTCCCCTGGCTACATTATTAGGAAAATTGACCAACCTTTGAGCCAGGCTCAACCTTGTAAAAATTCTTAGGAATAAACTCTATCAAAATATGAAATAAAAAACATACCGTTTGATGGGAATTTTTCGAGATATGAAATTTTCAAAATTTCAAAATTCGTTTTGAACCCCTTCCCCTTGACCTAGGGCAATACTTACGTAGGACTCTCCTAGTTTGAATTCAAATCCGTTCCTTCAAATTCCTTATGATCGCAATATAACAGTTTCATGCTGTTAAAAAAAAACTCTGCAAATTCTTGACACAACGGTTCATTATCTTCTTTGTACAGATCACCCTTCTGTCTAGATCACTAGGTCTAAATGTCTAGATCCTAAATGTTAGATTAATTATTATTATCAATTATCACTAATTATTAACAATTTTATCAAGTACCTAGTGAAAATTATTATAATTTATTGTTAGGTATTAATAATTGGTATTTATTATTAATAATAATTGTTATGCATTATGATTAATTAATACGATATAATTCTGGGGTTTTTAATACTACGTCGGTAATAATTTTTCTATAAAAGAAGTACCTACCAACAAACATTCGAAATTACCTTCATTTCCGTAGCACGAAACGCACCTCAGAACAACAAACTCGACATCACTTAAGCCATATGATGTTCCAAAGAGCTTGTTAGTATGAAAATGGACCAGTGTTGCCAGATGTAGGGATTTTTCCCTACACGTAGGGAATTTTAGGGCTGCATTGAGCGTAGGGAATCCCTACGCTGAACGTAGGGATTTTTGGTCAAGCTAGGTTACGTGATTCAAACACTGGCAAAATTCTAATTAATTGAATAATTATACGATTTTAGTACATTTATTCGTGATCGGAAAACCACTTGTGTAGACACCTATCATCAGTTTCGTTCGTCCCCGTCATTTGACAACCACAAGCCACAACTCTTCTTTAAAGAAAAGCATACACACACTTCTTATCCATGTTCCATGCTTCCATGTTGTTGTCTTCGTTCAGTAATCTATCTCGGTATCAACTGTCATCTGTCACTCTGTCTTGTTGAAGATATGAAGGAGAAAGGTACCAATAATTGTAACAATTATGTAATAATTGTAACAATTATTGTTAAAACCACCCCATCACACCAAATATGATGAAGTTGCTTGCGTCACAGAGCTTATACGCTTCAAATCAAAGCGAGCAATCCCTCGATAGTGACAGACGATTTGATTGGTTTTGATGGTCTCTTTGATGAATAGTTTTTGATTTATTTTTGATAACCGCTTGAGATTAACCTCTGATTTTATTAGCTCTTCTTTCTATTTTCAATCCCAAATTTTTCTGTTACTTGTTTTACTATTACTGTTTTACCATTTTAATTATATTTTCTCCTCGTAGTCATTCCTGGTCGTCGACATTAGGATTTTTTTAAATAGGTATTCCTAGGCTAATGTAACCAATGCTACCATTCTTGAGCCTTAGTAATAAGCCTTATTATATTTATCTCAGTGATATTTCTCAAGTACCTAACAATTCTTGTCCTGAAAAAAATGACTGAACCTAATCTAACTATTATTGGGACAGCAATAGAAATTACATTGTGCAACTCAGTGGTTCAATGGTTATTTCAATCCTCAAACCAAACCAGCAGCAGTGAATGCAGTGATCTTGTCGTTTTGTAGATCACTAGGAGGGAAGTGATCTTCTTTTGTTCTTTTAGATTTTCAGCAATAGAAATTTTACGCGTAGGGAATTTTTTAACACGGTAGGGAATTTGTAGGGAAAAGTAGGGATTTTGGAAACGATCCGTAGGGAATTTCGAGGCAAGTTGTCTGGCAACACTGAAATGGACCTGTATTTCAACAGTTTGAGTCACGATCGTGTTGTGAGGCACAATCTTTGAGCCGTCATTGTGAAAGAACGGCTGGTCGTACAGAGCTGCGGATGGTCTTAAAAAATTCTACGGAACAAACTCTATCTAAATATGAAATAAAAAACATACCGTTCTATATGAATTTTTCGAGATATGAGATTTTCAAATTTTCAAAATTCGTTTTGAACCCCTTCCCCTTGACCTAGGGTTATGAAAAGTTTCGAGGACCATTGTGGGGTTGGTCGAAACCCATAAAAAAAATTTCGTAATTTTAACTCAACGCTAACTGGGCAAAGTGGCGCGGACGGCGTACGGCGGACGGCGTACGGTGTACGGCGGACGGACGGATTTTTTTTTATTCGATCTTCTGAATCTACGTATCTTGAAACGTAAACCAACAAATTTTGAGGGGGGGTTAAAATTTTTTTTTCTTTGGGCGATTCCAATGGTTCATTATCGAAGATAATAAACCAAAAACTCTGCAAATTCTTGACACAACGGTTTATCATCTTCCTTGTGCAGATCACCCTTCCGTCTATACCAGACTGTATTGCAAATCGGCACCATACTATATTCTCACCGTACACATACCATACCATACGAATTTCTTTCCTATCATACCATACTGTATTATACCAAATCATACATACAATAATATACCATACCATACTCATACCATGTCATACAAACCGAGTGAATATTGAAATGTCATCCATTTCTGACCTATATTTAAAATTTCAAGTATCTAGCTCATCATCAAAATTTAATTTGTTTAAACAAATAGGTATTATTTGAACTATTTTACAGACAAGAAACCGAGTGAATATTGCATTGTGATCCAGTTCTGACCTATTTTTAAAATTTCAAGTCAATAGCTCATCATCAAAATTTAATTTGTATTATTACAAAAAGGTATTATTTAAACAATTTTACAAATGAGAAACCGAGTGAATATTGCAATGTGGTCTATCCCCGACTCACGGTTAAAATTTCTAGACTGTAGTTTACCGGGAAGATGAAAAAAGGTAGTTTTATTCTGGGCGTCTGGGGGTTGGGTCACATAACGGCCGTTTTCGACGCGAAAGTTTAGTGTTTTTCCTAAACCTTTGCGCGGTCACTGTGAACGAACGGCTGGTCGCAAAAAAATCCAATTGGTCTTAAAAGATTCGTAATTTTTCAGGTCATTCAAAAGTGAACTAAAAATTACACGGTTCAGTTAAATATTTGGAGATATGACATTGTCGAAATTTTAAATTTCGTTTTGAACCCCTTCCCCTTGACCTAGGGTTATGAAAAGTTTCGAGGATCATTGTGGGGCTGGTCCAAACCCAGAAACCAAATTTCGTAATTTTAGCTCAACGCTAACTGGGCAAAGTGCCACGGACGGCGGACGGTGGACGGCGGACGGCGTACGGCGGACGGACGGATTTTTTTTTATTCGATTTTCTGAATCTACGTGTCTTGAAACGTAAACCAACAAATTTTGAGGGGGGGTTAAAATTTTTTTTTCTTTGGGCGATTCCAATGGTTCATTATCGAAGATAATAAACCAAAATCCGTCCGTCCGCCGTACGCCGTCCGCCGTCCGCGCCACTTTGCCCAGTTAGCGTTGAGTTAAAATTACGAAATTTTTTTTATGGGTTTCTACCAACCCCACAATGGTCCTCGAAACTTTTCAGAACCCTAGGTCAAGGGGAAGGGGTTCAAAACAAATTTTGAAAATTTGAAAATCTCATATCTCGAAAAATTCATATAGAACGGTATGTTTTTTATTTCATATTTAGATAGAGTTTGTTCCGTAGAATTTTTTAAGACCATCCGCAGCTTTGTAGGACTAGCCGTTCGTTCACAATGACGGCTCAAAGATTGTGCCTCACAACACGATCGTGACTCAAACTGTTGAAATACAGGTCCATTTTCATACTAACGAGCTCTTTGGAACATCATATGGCTTAAGTTAAGTCGAGTTTGTTGTTCTGAGGTGCGTTTCGTGTTACGGAAATGAAGGTAATTTCGAATGTTTGTTGGTAGGTACTTCTTTTAAAGAAAAATTATTACCGACGTAGTATTAAAAACCCCAGAATTATATCGTATTAATTGATCATAATTAATAATAATTATTATTAATAATAAATACGAATTATTAATACCTAACAATAAATTATAATAATTTTCACTTGGTACTTAATAAAATTGTTAATAATTAGTGATAATTGATATTAATAATTAATCTAACATTTAGG
Source organism: Stenodema calcarata (assembly GCA_963920205.1). Taxonomy (NCBI): domain Eukaryota; kingdom Metazoa; phylum Arthropoda; class Insecta; order Hemiptera; family Miridae; genus Stenodema; species Stenodema calcarata. The sequence continues at coordinate 17,165 of CAWUBA010000226.1, read as the reverse complement.
ATAGTAGGCACAGTAGGCACCTACTTCTTTTATAGAAAAATTATTACCGACGTAGTAATTAAAACCCCAGAATTATATCGTATTAATTATTCATAATTAATAATAATAATTATTAATAATAAATACAAATTATTAATACCAAACAATAAATTATAATAATTTTCACTAGGTACTTGATAAAATTGATAATAATAATTAATCTAACATTTAGGATCTAGACATTTAGACCTAGTGTTTCATCTTCCAGGTAAACTACAGTCTAGAAATTGTAACCGTCAGTCGGGGATAGACCACATTGCAATATTCACTCGGTTTCTCATCTGTAAAATTGTTTAAATAATACCTTTTTGTAATAATACAAATTAAATTTTGATGCTGAGCTATTGACTTGAAATTTTAAAAATAGGTCAGAACTGGATCACAATGCAATATTCACTCGGTTTCTTGTCTGTAAAATTGTTTAAATAATACCTAACCATCCCTAACCATCCCTAACCATCCCTAACAAATTAAATTTTGATGATGAGCTAGACTTGAAATTTTAAATATAGGTCAGAAATGGATGACATTTCAATATTCACTCGGTTTCTTTCTCATTGCAAACCTGTTCATTGTGTACCCAAGATCCTTCCCTAAAAGACCTGGCAGCGGGAAATATTATTCAACATGGTTTGAAAAGGGAAAAACAAGTTTTGTAAAAAATCCCAATGCTCTAGGTAGTAGTCGATACCAGTGACCAACATTTTCTTCAGTAGTCGACATGCATGTGTTAGAAGTCGACAGTATCACTTGAGTCAGTACTCGACAGGTTTCGTCATTCCATCGTTTTCGAATTTTACGACATCTAAATAAAATACATTCAACTGTGAATCGGAACTTGAAAATAGATTAATAAGATGTAATAAAGTAGTTATCAGACTTTTTATTTGCAAACAGCTCATTATCTGTCTCAAATTGCAATAAGTACTTAAGTAAAAAGGTATGAAAACTATAGTCGAAAACTCATTGTCAGAAAATTGACATTACAGTTGGGCTTAGGTACCTATTTACACATTTTTTTGACATTTTCATGTCTTTGCTTTGGCACATAAACTGAAACGGGAAAAATTTGTTCCCTTGATTCACCCTTTCCCTCAGATCACGTCAGAACACAAGCGACCGGCGGGCCATTACGTCAGAGACTATGACGCACGAGCGTATGACGTAAAACGGCTGGCAGGAGGCCAACAAGTACGTCAGAGCCTATGACGCACGAGCATATGACGTAAGACGGCTGGCAGGAGGCCAACAAGTACGTCAGAGCCTATGAAGCACGAGCGTATGACGTAAGACGGCTGGCAGGATAACTAGTGCGTCAGAGCCTATGACGCACGAGCGTATGACGTAAGACGGCTGGCAGGATAACTAGTGCGTCAGAGCCTATGACGCACGAGCGTATGACGTAAGACGGCTGGCAGGAGACCAACAAGTGCGTCAGAGCCTATGACGCACGAGTGTATGACGTAAGTCTGCTGGCAGGAGGCCAAATATTGCGTCAGAGCCTATGACGCACGAGCGTATGACGTAAGACGGCTAGCAGGAGGCCAACAAGTACGGCGCACAATGATCCTCGAAACTTTTCATAACCCTAGGTGAAGGGGAAGGGGTTTGAAAATTTGAAAATCTCAAATCTCGAAAAATTCATATAGGACGGTATGTTTTTTATTTCATATTCAGATAGAGTTTGTTCCGTAGAATTTGTTAAGACCATCCGCAGCTTTGTACGACCAGCCGTTCGTTCACAATGACGGCTCAAAGATTGTGCCTCACAACCCGATCGTGAATCAAACTGTTGAAATACAGGTCCATTTTCATACTAACAAGCTCTTTGGATCATCATATGGCTTAAGTGATGTCGAGTTTGTTGTTCTGAGGTGCGTTTCGTGCTACGGAAATGAAGGTAATTTCGAATGTTTGTTGGTAGGTACTTCTTTTATAGAAAAATTATTACCGACGTAGTATTAAAAACCCCAGAATTATATCGTATTAATTAATCATAATTATTTAATAATTATTATTAATAATAATTATTATTAATAATAATTATTATTAATAATAAATACGAATTATTAATACCTAACAATAAATTATAATAATTTTCACTAGGTACTTGATAAAATTGTTAATAATTAGTGATAATTGATAATAATAATTAATCTAACATTTAGGATCTAGACATTTAGACCTAGTGATCTAGACAGAAGGGTGATCTGTACAAAGAAGATAATGAACCGTTGTGTCAAGAATTTTTTTATTCGATTTTCGGAATCTACGTATCTTGAAACGTAAACCAACAAATTTTGAGGGGGGGTTAAAATTTTTTTTTCTTTGGGCGATTCCAATGGTTCATTATCGAAGATAATAAACCAAAAACATCTATGGTTTGGCATCGATACACTCCTTAGTTCTGACATCCGCTCGATGAGTAGGTACATTCAAGGTAAATTGGAGAAAAAAATGAACTCCTTGAAATCAACAATCTTTTCCTTAAAATCAAGACATAATAATATTATATTATAATATATTATAGGAAGAACGGTAGAAATCGTTTATGTCTTGATTTTAAGGAAAAGATTGTTGTATATATTATATTATATTACTTGGAATCGATGTTATTTCTCCGAGCTATTCATTATAAACTGTGCTATTTCTCATTGAATTATACAATAATAACACGAGCGCTTACCCAGTTTTGTGATATTATGATATTCTTTGTCAAAAAGGTTGACTTTATCCAAGTAACCATTGCCAGACACCACGTCCGGCTGTGTAATGAACATTAGATTGAAATTTAGAAAATCACAGTGAGATATCTGTTATGAATATTGAGATACCTGTTGATTGAATGATTATCAAACCGTAGAGGATTTTGTACACATTGTATTTTCGACAAATTCTTCCCGCGTGCAAGCACATACATGTACAGTAGATGAACGTTGCAATGGGAACATGAAAATGTTTAGTTATTTAAAGATGGAAATGTGTATGAAACGTGACGTTAGCTTTGTTCTTTTTTGGATTTGTATAAGTGTAATTATTATAAGTTAATTATCTATTAGGTATAGATATTCTGCGTTTACATTGTGACATAATTATATAATTGTGACGTGAAAAAAACGAACGAAAAACACAAAAAAATGGATATGTAAAAATGTTATATTTTACTCACATTTGAAGAAAAAAAAAAATGGGACGTTTTACGTCAATCGGACGTAACGTCTACTTACCCAAAATTCGGGTAGATGGAATTTCGTGTTTGAGGATAGTGGACCCAAAAATCCAATATGGCGGACGAATTTTTAGAAAATTAACCGATTTACATCAAACTCGGTGTACAGGGGTTTATGAGGTTGCCGAGTACGGACTCGAGGTCAGATTTGCAAAAGTCAAGATGATGGACGAATATTTCGAAAATCAACCGATTTACATCAAACTTGGTATACGGATGTTTTTGAGGTCTCTGATGACGAATTCAAGGTCAGATTTTCAAAACGAAAGTTTTCCCTATTCGTTCAAAAAATTTGTCCGCTATCTTGTAGGTACCGGCTATCTTGAATTTTGCAAATCTGACCTCGAATCCGTAATCGGCGATCTCAAAACTCCCCTATACCAAATTTAGGTAAAGAGGGTTGCTTTTTTGAAATGATTGTAAAAAATGAATTTGCCCGCCATCTATGGTCCGACATTTTGAATTTGGTCTAATTATGTTTCAGACCTTCGAGGGCAGTCCTTGAACTACAATTTAAGCTGGATTGCGATCAAATAGGTTACAATTTAGTTTAATTTTACAAAGCTTTTTATGTAGATAGCCCTTGTTTTGGAGGATTCCAGCCGCCATATTAGAATTTAAAAAACACCACCATTCCATTGAAAACTCTATCAGGACGAACATATTGATACCTCAAACACGAGTTGACGTGAAACGTCCCATACATATATACCTAATTGTTTTATAGGTCCACAGTTTCGATTTTAATGCCAAGATATAGCCAAGTTTTAATAGCTTTGTACCCGTATTTGCGTGCCTTTTTCGGTTAGGGATCCGCGGATCCAAGAATCTTGGAATAACGTAAGTTTAATATGTGAAAGATATTATTAGGATTTATTATCTTACATATTATGTACCATTTAGGCGCTTGAATGAATATTTTGTGATTGACCGTACATATCAGCTGTAATAACATTTTTTATAGTTACCTACCTACCTGTTTCGCTATGTGATGTAGACCATAATATGGTAGGACAAACAACAAAATATTATTTTGTTGTTTGTCCTACCATCAACCTCCCTCAACCATATTTTCAATACGTTTGGCATAGATGAGGTAATCGTACTGTTTTCTCAAATTTTCGTCGTAAGCGTCTAAATTTGTTTGGCCTTTGATTGCAAAACTAATTAATTTTAGCCATAATCTGTACTACTATAAATAGTAATAGGAGACAATATTCTCTAATTTTATTCTAATATTGTGTGGTGAAATGAGTACCAATATTTTAAAGGCGTTGAGCTTGTTTTAGCATTGTATTTATATGTAAGCTACGCAGGTCTCAGGAATACTGTGTGCATATTCTGCCGAAGAGACTTGAAGAAAAACTAAGAACGTAAAAAAATCAAATAAATAATAATAATAAATTTGGAATATACCCACGTCCTTTCGGAATATCATGAAAAGACGTGAGTCCAAACTATTTTTTAGTGTTTTGAGCCCACACCACAGGATACCTGTTTACGTGTGTGTGTGTGTGTATCATTATCAACATATTTATAATCATATATTATCTAATGAATACAATCATGTCTCCGAGTACTGATCAATCATAGACATTCAAAAAAACTATCACTGAATCTTCCGAGTATTAAGACCATATTGAGCGTTTTGCTCGAATTTATTTAAAGAAAAAATACGAACAAACAAAAATTGACTATGTTCAATGAGTAGGTACCAACTTTGAATTTACCCAATCATGTTATTTTAATGAAAAATCATGTACCTAAAGAACTAATTACGACAACCATCGAAAAGAAGCATTTGATACCCTTGCTTATTTTTTAAAATTATTTTCATCAATACGCGTGGGTTACTCAACGATTGGAGTTGAGGGGTGACAAATTTGTTTTTATTCCATTATCAAGTTTACATGATCGTATTAATTGATGCGTGAATCAAATCGGATGTTTCATAGTCGCTCAGCCTGGCGTAGGTACTGGGCGAATTTTCAATCTAAGAAAGGCTCCCTTTATCTAAGAAATGCTGTCTCTATTTCGTTTAGAAAAAAGTGGTTTCCAAGATATTGAAGAAGAAAAAAAGCCACATCATCTTTCATGTAAAATCCGAATCTAGAATCAAAATTCGTCAACGATATCGACAGACGAATCCTTCAGACTGGATGGTCTGAGTAGGGAAATCGTTTTCACACCTAAATCACCCAAAACACGTATATTTTTCGCATCCAACTAAACTTTTTTTCGAAAATCCGAACTGAGTGTGGACATACGAATTCGATTCAAATCCGGATAAAAATGTCATTAAAGCTTTTGAAATTCACTTCGCACATAGTCCTGTTTTACGAATCGTAGAAAACATTTTACTTGTTCTAATATAATAAGTAAAATTTAATGAAATTTTTTTCATATTATGTAAAAAAAATAAAACTCGGATGCTTACCGTTTGGAGCCTGCGGCTAAAAATCGAGAAACATGGAACATGCTTCTAATTAGCTTCCCTGGTAATGAAGCTTCGACCCTCGCACATAAGATTGTTTACTAACCATTTATAACATCGCATTGTTGGATTAATATCTCGTAGATAAATATAAAACTGCGACATAAATGCGTGATAAATCGAGAGCTTTCCAACGAGTGGTGAACGATTTCTGTCCGATGAAAACTAAATAAGTTTCATTTCCCCAGCAACGGCTCCGTTGTAAGCGGAAATCATTAGAAAATTTCGTCACCCATCCCGCGTCACCCATTCCGCGTAACGTTTTTCGGTTAGTTAGTCCAAGGCTAAAGCATGTTCCATGCTAAAAATGAAAAATAAATAAATAAAATGAAAACAAGGAAGTATTTGTATTAAATTCCTAACATTTTAGACAATTTTGAGGAGCTACCACTTCCAAGTCGGAAGACAACGTTTTCCGGTTGAAAAACGGAGATTTTTGAAATTTGAACACGCATTTCTAACCATCGCGAGATTTGAGCGATAATCATTCAAATGAATGAAATTCCAATAAATATCTTAGTTTTAGATATACATATAGAGAGTATTAAAAGGCCTAACGTTGGGTGAATTATCTAAAGAAACGTTTTTATTTTATTTCGATTTTTAACGTTAAGTTCAATATTTGTTCACGTCCTGCATTGTGACGTCACAGCCTACTACCAAAGAAAAGTATATGTAAACTTGTAAAAAAAAGTATGTATTTTATGTTAACATATCATGTACCTAAGTATCTATGTATTGGTTCCAAAAACAAAGCACTCAGTAAGCAATTCGCAGTAGAGTAGTATTACGATTGTGGTCGGTTATGTGAAAACAAAATGTATATTGTTTGTAAACTACCGTTTGTTTAAATATAAATATTTATGTATTTTTTGTTCGTAGATTAATATTCTACGAACAAAAAATACAAACCAATATACGAGTACAAAAAAATACAAAACAACATAATAATATTATAACAAAATGTATATTATGTTGTTAACGAAACCGTAAATAATGGAGAGAATGTTTATTCTAAGTCGAAAAAGGTCATTGTAACATTGTTAAAATACCAGATGTATAATATATTATGAAGAATTGAAAATTAGTGTTGTGTTTTATGATGACGATAAAAAATATACGTGTCGATTTTGTTTTTGATTGAGGTACAAACCAACTTATTCGTTCCTAATCCATTCCCTTAACGAATCAAAGAAAAATGGATATTTTGTCGTATTAATCATCGAAATTCACGATCTGGTCCGCTGTTGCCCGTTTGTCATGTTGGTGTTTCCTACGAGTCTTATTGTGGGCAAAAGGCTGGACGTACAACATTCAATAGCAAAGTAGACTGAAACAAAAATCCACAAGGATGGCCATAAAAGCGAATTTTCGAAAAAATGACCGGTTTAATGTAAAATTTCGCTGGTTCTATAACAAATTGTTTCTCCTTTCTTTGCCTAGTAACACCTCAGCTTATAGATTTTTCAACGCTGAACACCTCAGAAGAACATCTCAAGTAGGTAACACGTTTCTACTTCAACTTCAAAGTGCTCCAGTTTGAAAACTGGATATCGTACGAACTGCTTGGCTTGTCTCATTTTTGGAGCGCTTTGCCAATGCTTTGTTCTCTGCTTGTCAACCCATTTCCCCACTTCTTGGGCTATAAAGCTCTCCGTGATGCCAAGGAAGGGTTCTGGTCCAATTGGGTTTGACGTGGATGCCTGTTTGGCGAGGCGATCCGCCTCTTCGTTGCCTTCTATGCCCTCATGACCCGGCACCCACAGCAGCGTCAATTTGTTGCCATGGGCAGCCATCTTGAGGGAGTTTAGGCAGCTCCAGGTAAGCTTTGATTTTATGGAGAAGGCCGAGATGGCCTTTAATGCTGCCTGGCTCTCTGATAGAATATAGATCTTTGCGCCCTTTAGTCTTTTCCTGGCGATTTCCTGGGCACAAATATCTATTGCATGGGTTTCCGCTTGAAAGATGGTGGCCAAGGCCCCAAGGGGCTTAGACAGGCTAAATCTGGGGCCTTTTATACCCAGGCCTGCTTTTTCATCCATCACCGACCCATCTGTGAACCACAGCAGTGATCCTGGCTCTAATAATTATTGAGGCATGCCCCTTTCCCAGAAATCACGATCTTTTATTATTACTCTGAATGGAAGATCAAAATTCATCCTCTCTGGCATTTTGTCAGAGATTGATGAAGCCACTGGGTCTACCTTGACAAAGTCAAGGATGGACGCGTGGCTATTTTTCCTGGCAGGGTGTTTTATTACTCCTGCTTGCAGCATCCTCATGGCCCCCAGGTAGGCCACCCTCTGTATGTGGAGATGAAGGGGTTCAAGGTCAAGTAAAACCTCTTGTGCTGCAGTAGGGGCTGTTCTCATTGCCCCTGTTATTCCAAGGCAGGCCTGTCTTTGGAGTTTTGTAAGTTTCTCCACAGCCGTTGCCTGACAGGTTTTCTGCCACCATACCGTTGAGGCATAGGTGACCATGGGTCTGACAATGGCTTTATAAGCCCAGTTGGCCCTCATTGGTGCCAGTCCCCACGTCTTCCCAAGCATTTTGTGGCAGCTCCACATTGCTTTTGTGCCTCTTTTTAGGGTATAGTCTAGATGCTTGTTCCAGTTCAATTTCTGATCAAGCATGACTCCCAAGTATTTTACCTCCCCTGAGAGTGGGATGCTCTTACCTTGGAGTTTGGGAGCCTTTATATTGTATTTCCTTCTGTTAGTGAAGGCAACAATGGTGGTTTTGTCAGGGTTTACATTCAGATCCTCCTAATGACACCACCTTTCAATAATATTTAGAGCGTTCTGAAGTCGCTCTGATAGCGTACTATCAAACCTGCCCCTAATGATGATGCACAGATCATCCGCATAGGCAGTAATCTCATAGCCATACTGTTGCAGTATTGCTAGGAGTTCATCTGCTACCAACAACCACAGAAGGGGGGACATGACCCCTCCTTGAGGGCAACCTCTGTTGGCCAATACAGTGGTGCTCTCATTTCCTTGTGCAGTTGTGATAACACGGCTTACCAGCATAGCCTTCAACCATTTAATGGTGGGGTTTGGGATACCCCTCATCCTTGCTGCCCGCTCGATGGATTCATGGTTGGTGTTGTCAAAAGCACCTCCTATGTCCAGAAAGCAGCATAGGGCTATCTCTTTAGTTTCAAGCGCCCTTTCTATGAGGGAGACGACCTCTGATAGAGCTGTCTCCGTCGACTTACCCTTTTGATAGGCGTGTTGTGCCTTTGATATGGGGTGGTCTTTGAGGTGATCATCTTTGATCATCTGGCCAATGATTTTCTCCATGACCTTTAGTAGAAAGGAGGTGAGACTGATGGGTCTCTGTGATTTTGGCAAGGACGAGGAACCTGCTTTTGGTATAAACACCACTCTCACCTCTCTCCATATTTTTGGGATATACCCCAGCGCATAACTTGCAATATAAGTCTTGTTGATGATGGGAATTAGCATTTCCAGGCCCTGTTGTAGCAGTGCCGGGAAGATGCCGTCCACTCCTGGTGACTTATAAGGTTTGAAGGACTTTATTGCCCATTTCACCTTGTTGGAAGTAAATATCTTTTTGGCTTGTTTAAGGATGCTAAGATTTGGTAGGCGGTTTGTGTTTTCTACATCCTGAGCCAGGGCAACTTGGTCCCTTGTTGTGACTTTGGAGCCCGGGAAATGTGTCTCCATTAGGAGTTCCAGGGTCTCCTTGGTGTCACTTGTATAACTTCCATCCGCCTTCTGAAGGAGCCCTAATGGGCTTGGCCTGTCCTTGGAGAGGACTTTCTGTAGCTTGGATATTGTAGAGACCTCCTCCAAGGTGCCACAGAAGTCCTTCCAGGATGACCGTTTGGCTCTTCTCACAGCTTTGGTGTAGGCAGTATGGTGATACCTATAGGCCTCCCACTGACCATTTCTTTTGGCCCTGTTGAAGAGTCTCCTCGTTTGGATTCGGAGTTGTCTAAGCTCCTCATTCCACCATGGAGCATCTCGATTGCTCCTTTTGGTTTTAAGCTGACAACTTCCCTCGTATGCTTGGGTTATTGCAGCTTGCATCTGCCCTGCTATTAAGTCTAGCTCTTGGGGCGTGCTAATATCTCTGTTCACTCCCTCTAGTTCATGGCCAAGGAGTTCTTTGTAGAGATCCCAATCTGTACTTTTTGGAGTACGGTATGTCTCTTCACGTTGCTGGTGAAATTCAAGATTGAAGATGACGTACCTATGGTCAGACAAGGTAATTTCATCTGACACATGCCAGTTTGTGACCTTGTCACCAAGAAAAGGGCTGGATAAGGTGAGGTCAAGGACCTCTTCTCTATTCCTAGTGACAAAAGTGGGTACATTCCCCCTATTTAGAACCGTCACCTGACACGAAAATAAATAATCAAGTAATGCCTCACCTCTTGGATTTATGTTAGTGCTGCCCCACACTGTATGGTGAGCATTAGCGTCGCAGCCAATGACGAAATGTAGGTTCTTTTGGTGGCAGTGATCTATTAACCTTTTGATTTCAGGGGGGGGGGGGGGGGGGCAGTCCTCTTCGTCACCGGGGAAGTAGGCCGACGCTACCACTATCTTCCCTCGTCCCGCTGATGTCTGTCCTTCTTTTGTCACTGCCACTAGATCCCTAGAAGTAAAGTTTGGCATTGCCATAAAAGGGTTATCTTTACCAATAAGTATGGCTGTTCTGCAACGCTCTTCTGTTCTAGAGAAGATAAGCTTACCTGAGCCTGAGGGTATGCCTCTAATGGTGTGTCGTCCAGCCCAGGGTTCTTGAATCAGGGCAATGTTGAGCCTCCTCCTTGAGAAGGTATTACAGAGTACGGCCGAGGCCGCCTCTGCCCTGTGTAGATTTATCTGGAGGAGGCTCAACCCTGATGAGGAGGACATCATTTCCTCCTCTTGCCCCCCTTTGTCTTTTGGAATTGAGCAAGGGGGCGGTTTGGTTTCTTTTTCCGCTCCTCGGAGTCGTTCAGCTGAGGACGGAGCTGCCTTGTGGGAGCTCCCCCTCGCCGCCACTCCATCCTGTCCTGAGCAGGGGTGGAGGAGCTGCGCTGAGGGCGGAAAGAGGGCCTTAAAGAGGGGCCTGAGGGCCCTTGTATTGGTGCAGTGCCTGAAGGGTCCACTGCACGGCCTGAAGGGCCTTTTGTTCTAGTGGGGCCTGAGGGCCCGTGTTGTGCCTGATAATTATTAATATTAAATATACATTTAAATTAAGGTTGTATAAAATGACCAAGCTAGTCTTTGTTTGGTGTTTATTTTCTCACGACGTTTCGGCAATGGAACAAAGCCCTATTCATGCGAGGTTACCTACAATTATTTTGTTCCATTGCCGAAACGTCGTGAGAAAATAAACACCAAACAAAGACTAGCTTGGTCATTTTATACAACCTGCTTCTTCACACTAGTCAATCCCATCAACACATTTAAATTAATATAAATTTAAATTTTATTATTGGTTATTATTAATTTTTATGCTTCATTATTAATAGGTAAGTAATTATTATTAAATATTATTCATTAACTCGATATTTGAAAACTTTGTGCTGTTTGAATCAGCTGGGCCAGTTTGAATATGGACCCGACAGGCTGCCTTACGATTCACTCTCATGTTGGTCATCTTTTCGATCTGCTCCAACATTGAGCCCCCATTGTGAACGAACGGCTGGTCGTACAAAGCTGTGGATGGTCTTAAAAAATTCTAAGAAATAAACTCTCTCCAAATATGAAATAAAAAACATACCACTTGATGGGAATTTTTTGAGTTTTGAAATTTTCTAAAATATTTTTTCAACCCCATGTCAAAATTTGTTGGTTTACGTTTCAAGATACGTATCTATAGATTCAGAAAATCGAAAAGGGCACTTTGCCCAGTTAGCGTTGAGTTAAAATTACGAAATTTTTTTTTTATGGGTTCCGACCAACCCCACAATGGTCCTTGAAACTTTTCATAACCCTAGGTCAAGGGGAAGGGGTTCAAAACTAATTTTGAAATTATGTAAATTCCAAAAATCGAAAAATACATAATAATATGTATTTTACATAATAATATTATGTATTTTACATAATAAAAATACATAATAATATGTATTTTTCGAGTTTTGGAATTTACATAATTTCAAAATTAGTTTTGAACCCCTTTCCCTTGACCTAGGGTTATGAAAAGTTTCAAGGACCATTGTGGGGTTGGTCGGAACCCATAAAAAAATTACATATTATGTAATATGTAATACATAATATCTAAATACGAAATAAAAAACATACCGTTCTATATTATAGAACGGTATGTTTTTATTTCATATTTAGATAGAGTTTATTCCAAAGAATTTTTTAAGACCAGCCGTTCGTTCACAATGACGGCTCAACGTTTGCGCCTGTCAACACGATCGTGGATCAAACGGTTGAAATACAGGTCAATTTTCATACTAACGAGCTGTTTGGAACATCATATGGTTTTAATTATGTCGAGTTTTTTGTTCTGAGGTACGTTTCGTGCTACGGAAATGAAGGTAATTTCGAATGTGTGTTGGTAGGTACTTTTTTTATAGAAAAATTATTACCGACGTAGTATTAAAAACCCCAGAATTATATCGGTACATTTTATTTGTAATTAATTCATCATCTCTATCATTCAGGTTCTGTACAAAGCAACCCAGGCGATTCCAACCGCCAGATATCGTATTAATTAATCATAATTAATAATAATTATTATTAATAATTAATACAAATTATTAATCCCTAACAATAAATTATAATAATTTTCATTAGGTGCCTACTTGATAAAATTATTAATAATTAGTGATAATTCATAATAATAATTAATCTAACATTTAGGATCTAGACATTTAGACCTAGTGATCTAGACAGAAGGGTGATCTGTACACAGAAGATAATGAACCGTTGTGTCAAGAATTTGCAGAGTTTTTTTATTCGATCTTCTGAATCTACGTAAGTATCTTGAAACGTAAACCAACAAATTTTGACAAATAAATTTTTTTGGGCGATTCCAATGGTTCATTATCGAAGATAATAAACCAAAATCCGTCAGTCCGCCCTACGCCGCACAAAATTTCGTAATTTTAACTCAATTTCGTAATTTTAACTCAACGCTAACTGGGCAAAGTTCCGCGGACGGCGTACAGTGGGGAAAACTTGGAAAAAACCTAAAATTTCAATTTTTTTTTTTTTTTGTTGATAATTTTTAACTTTAAATGTAGCTTACATCCCATAGTTTCTCCCCGTAAAAGCTTTTTTCAAAATACGAATTCGTAAGGCAATAGAAACGGCTCCAAATGTAGTGTCAACCTGAGTTGCCTGCCGATTGCACAACGTTTTCCGTATGGAAACGATCTTTGGAGATATTGATGTCTGAATTTTTTGTAAAGTTTTTTAATGGCTTCTATCCATCAGGGGACCTCTAAAGTGGAACTTTATACATGTAAACAATTACAAAAGAATTCCAAACTTATGGGGACCCCAGAATCCGGCACGTAGACGGAGGCAAATTTTTTTTTTTTTTTAAAGCTTTTATTGCACCGAGTACCTAATCTCATTAACAATACAAATCTGACTTACATTACTACAACACACTATTCAGGACCTAAGATGCATAACTTTGTCCCTTGTCTCTCGAATATGACACATTCACTTCCTACACAAGCTCATGCGGTTTCAAACGCTTAAGGCGTCGAGTTAGATCTTGCACATCCAGGAGCTTTACAGCTTCCTCATTCACATAATCTTTTAGTCTGGCAAGATGAGCCGTTGCTCGCTGTTTGATCACCACATCCACACTGTCAACTTGAAGTTCACGGTGGAGTGCCTCATTTCGGAAGTACCACGGCGCATCAGTGATACATCGTAGTACAGAATTCTGGAAACGTTGAATGATCTGTCTATTGGTTGGAGCTGTGCAGCCCCACAACTGCGCTCCATACATCCAAACTGGCTTGAGTACTTGATTGTAAAGAAGCAGCTTGTTACCAATGGTCATGGTGGATCGTCGGCCGATTAGCCAATACATCCTTCTGAGTTTTAATGCGAGCTCTGTCCTCTTCTTTTTTACATGTTCCTTCCACCTGAGCTTGGCGTCTAGCGTCATGCCCAGGTATTTGAATATTTAGGGAATTGCCACGTTGTTGAGGAAAGCAGGGATGTAGTTAATCTTCCGGTTGGTAAAATCAACGTGCACCGACTTGGCCTCATTCAGTTTTATCCTCCATTTTGTTGTCCAAAGACTGATTTTGGAGATGGACTTATTGAGTTTTGATATTGATTCGTTATTGCTGTCACCAACTGCCAGGACAGCAGTGTCGTCTGCAAATGTTGCTGTGGTGTTACGTTCGACTTCTGGTAAATCGCTGGTGTACAGAAGGTACAGGAGTGGGCCCAATACTCTTCCTTGCGGCACACCAGCATTTATTTTCATTGGCTCTGAGTACGCATCGTCCTGTTTGATGCGAAAGTACCGGTCAGATAGGTAGGATTCAAGCAGCTCAACATACTGATAAGGTAGCATCTTCTTCAGTTTGTAATTCAGGCCTTCGTGCCAGACTTTGTCGAATGCTTGAGACACGTCCAGAAAGATGGCTGAGCATACCTTCTTTTGTTCCAGCGCTTCTTCGATGATGTTGACTATTCGGTGTATCTGGTCAATGGTGGAGTGCTGCTGTCGAAAGCCAAACTGATGATTTGGGATCAGCTTACGCTCCTCAATGAGCTTTAGCAATCGTTTATTGATGAGTTTTTCAAAAAGTTTCGACATCACAGGCAGCAATGAAATGGGCCTGTAAGATGTTAGCTGATCAGTTGGTTTTCCAGGTTTTAGGATCATAATTACCTCGGCAATTTTCCACAGTTGTGGGACATGGCGATGTAAGATAGCTGCATTGATGATTTGCGTTATTTTGACGATAGCTTTTCTAGGAAGATTTTTCATTATCTGCCCATTTATGAGGTCAAATCCAGGCGTCTTCTTTGGATTAATTTCCTGCTTGATCATTTTAGCAACTTCTTTGAAATTTACAGGTGGTATATTGATCAGTGGTTCCTGTTCTGGAAAATTGTACAGTGGTTCCTCATTCGCTGAAGCAAGATTAGGTGTGAATATATTCGCTAAGTGCTCAGCATACACATCAGCTTTCGTCTGATTATCCCTTGCCCATTCCCCATCAGGTTTACGTATTGATGGTGTGTGGACAACTGGTCTATTGGTGTGTTTAGTTGCCTTCCAGAGTGAGTAATCAGTAAGATGATCACTGGTCAACTCACTAAGGTATGCTCGGGTGTGTTCATTGTCGATTTCTTGCTTAATTTCTCTGAGTTCTGCTGCAGCTTTATACCACTTAGCTTTCAGGTCAGGATCCCGCGAAGCCTGCCATCGCTTTCTAGCTTTTCGTTTATCTTTCACTGCAACAATTATTTCACGCGGGTAGTTGATACCTGTAATTTTTCTTTTAATCGTTGGTGTGTTCTTTTTTGCTGCATCCTGAATAGAACAGGTAAGAAGTTCAAGTTCATAGTCTATTTCCTCTCTCGTCTTAATGGGAATAGAGAGATTGATATTTGAGCTAAGATCTGCTTTGAAGCTTGCCCAGTTCGTTTTATTATTGACGAGAGCTGGGTTATGTGCCTTTTGAATGATATGTTCACTCAACGTAATAATAATTGGTGAATGATCGGAGCTGAGATCGTAGTTGTCTTCTATCAGCAAATAGTTCTCTGAGAGGTTTCGTGCTATGAAAAAATCTATCAGATCAGGTATTTTGTTTGGATCAGTGGGCCAATAGGTCGGCTTCCCTGTTGAATGAGTCTAGCAATTGAGCTCATACATTGCTCTGTTCAAAGCGCATCCTTTAGTGTTGCAAAGGCGTGATCCCCATCTGGTGTGTTTTGCATTGAAATCGCCTCCTATGATAAAGCGCTTTTCAAGTTGGTTAAAGATGTCTTCTTAGTCTTCTTGGCTGAAATGCTGGCCACTTCCAATGAATTCAGTTGCGTCTTGATTTTGATTCCACTGATCTGAAACTTTTCAATCTCGATTTTTGTCGATTCATGATGGTAGATATTTTCTTTTACGAGTACTGCGCTACCGCCTCTTCCCTGATTACTTGGGTGCGTGGCGTGATAGCATTTGTATCCTTTCATTCTAAAAAATGTTTCCTTCGTGAAATGTGTTTCAGAAATTAGGCAGATATTGTTTATATTCAAGGCTATCTCTAATTCCTTTGATCTCTGATTCAATCCATTGGCATTCCAACTCATAATACGTATTGCCTTTTTCATTGCGGTTTTCTTTGATGGTTTAAGCCTAATTTATTTTCAAGTGCCATGAGGCGTTTGTTCATATTTTTGATTTCGGTCAAAATCGACAAGAGGGTAATTTCTCCCTGCGGAGCTGGGGTTTGAATCTGATTTAGGTTTTCCCGAGCGTTTCGAGCTACATTCAATCGGAGCCCTGTAATTGTTCATGATAGATGTTTTCACCTTAAAGGTAGACTTCTGTTCTTTTACTGAAGTAGGATTGGGAACACCAATAGCTTTTTCGTATGATTCTTGTGCTCTTAGTGCCACTGGGCATTGCCTCCAGTTAGCAGTATGCTGGGCGTCGCTTGGCTTTACATTTTCCGAAAGGCAGTTAGCACAATGAGGAGGGAATTTCGGATTGTTTGGTTTGGTACATGTCTTAGTTTCATGATTTTTCCCGCACTTTACACACTTAGGTTCTTTACGACAGAAATTCTTGGTATGTCCAAATTGCTGGCAATTTTTACATTGCACAATCAGTTTTGATGATCTGACGGTTTCAACTCTAATCGTATAAAGTTGATCGAGTTCGGTGAGATTATAGATTTTGTTAATGTCTGTGTTTTGTGGGAATTCAACAAGACACATACTCAGTTTTTCTTTAGTTTTTCTTTCTAGTTTTCTGATTACACGGACATTTTGTATTAAATTTAGAAATTTTCTAGAGTGAATTCAAGGGATGATTTTACGTCTTGCTCACTCATTTCTGGTGGAATACCTTTGATAATTAATCTAATGTTTCTATCCTGCTTATTTTCGTAGGTAAAATGTTGAATATTAGTGGCCGTTAGCAATGAAGAGAGCTTCCGGAATTCTTCAGAGGTGTCAGCATTAATTTTTGTTTTTTTGTTATTTATAATCATAACAGTCGGTTTAATCTGATTTTGTTGAGCAAGATCAGCTACTTTATTAACATCCCTTGCATCTGATACATAGATAGGCGGCGGCTTTTTATTAGCCCAGCTATTGACGTTAGGGGGCTTATTTTGACCAGTTTTACTTGGAATTTTGACACTTTTGGTTTATTATCTTCGATAATAAACCATTGGAATCGCCCAAAGAAAAAAAAATTTTAACCCCCCCTCAAAATTTGTTG
>CAWUBA010000224.1:0-15593 GCA_963920205.1 Stenodema calcarata | reverse complement strand
GAACTCAAATGAACACCTCGAGTCGATATGAAGTCAACTTTTTTTCGTTTTCACGAAGTATTTGAGTCGACAATCGCTCCTCTTGAAGGTCCATTCGAATTCAAATAAACACCTCGAGTCGATATGAAGTCAACTTTTTTTCGTTTTCTCGATGTATTTGGGACGACCATTGCTCCTCTTGAAGGTCCATTCGAACTCAAATGAACACCTCGAGTCGATATGAAGTCAACTTTTTTTCGTTTTCACGAAGTATTTGAGTCGACAATCGCTCCTCTTGAAGGTCCATTCGAACTCAAATGAACACCTCGAGTCGATATGAAGTCAACTTTTTTTGTTTTCACGAAGTATTTGAGTCGACAATTGCTCCTCTTGAAGGCCCATTCGAACTCAAATGAACACCTCGAGTCGATATGAAGTCTACTTTTTTTAGTTTTCTCGAAGTATTTGAGTCGACAATTGCTCCTCTTGAAGGTCCATTCGACCTCAAATAAAACCTCGAGTCGATATGAAGTCAACTTTTTTTCGTTTTCACTAAGTATTTGAGTCGACAATCGCTCCTCTTGAAGGTCCATTCGAATTCAAATAAACACCTCGAGTCGATATGAAGTCACCTTTTTTTCGTTTTCTCGATGTATTTTATACGACAATTGCTCCTCTTGAAGGTCCATTCGAACTCAAATGAACACCTCGAGTCGATATGAAGTCAACTTTTTTTCGTTTTCACGAAGTATTTGAGTCGACAATCGCTCCTCTTGAAGGCCCATTCGAACTCAAATGAACACCTCGAGTCGATATGAAGTCAACTTTTTTTCGTTTTCACGAAGTATTTGAGTCGACAATCGCTCCTCTTGAAGGTCCATTCGAACTCAAATGAACACCTCGAGTCGATATGAAGTCAACTTTTTTTGTTTTCACGAAGTATTTGAGTCGACAATTGCTCCTCTTGAAGGCCCATTCGAACTCAAATGAACACCTCGAGTCGATATGAAGTCAAATTTTTTTCGTTTTCACGAAGTATTTGAGTCGACAATCGCTCCTCTTGAAGGCCCATTCGAACTCAAATGAACACCTCGAGTCGATATGAAGTCAAACTTTTTTTCGTTTTCACGAAGTATTTGAGTCGACAATCGCTCCTCTTGAAGGTCCATTCGAACTCAAATGAACACCTCGAGTCGATATGAAGTCAACTTTTTTCGTTTTCACTAAGTATTTGAGTCGACAATCGCTCCTCTTGAAGGTCCATTCGAACTCAAATGAAAACCTCGAGTAGATATGAAGCCAACTTTTTTTCGTTTTCACGAAGTATTTGAGTCGACAATCGCTCCTCTTGAAGGCCCATTCGAACTCAAATGAACACCTCGAGTCGATATGAAGTCAACTTTTTTTCGTTTTCACGAAGTATTTGAGTCGACAATTTCTCTTCTTGAAGGTCCATTCGAATTCAAATAAACACCTCGAGTCGATATGAAGTCAACTTTTTTTCGTTTTCTCGATGTATTTGGGACGACAATTGCTCCTCTTGAAGGTCCATTCGAACTCAAATGAACACCTCGAGTCGATATGAAGTCAACTTTTTTTCGTTTTCACGAAGTATTTGAGTCGACAATCGCTCCTCTTGAAGGTCCATTCGAACTCAAATGAACACCTCGAGTCGATATGAAGTCAACTTTTTTTGTATGTATGATTTGGTATAATACAGTATGGTATGATAGGAAAGAAATTCGTATGGTATGGTATGAGTACGGTGAGAATATGGTATGTTGCCGATTTGCAATACAGTCTGGTATAGACAGAAGGGTGATCTGCACAAGGAAGATAATAAACCGTTGTGTCAAGAATTTGCAGAGTTTTTCGTTTTCACTAAGTATTTGAGTCGACAATCGCTCCACTCGAAGGTCCATTCGAACTCAAATAAACACCTCGAGTCGATATGAAGTCAACTTTTTTTAGTTTTCTCGAAGTATTTGAGTCGACAATTGCTCCTCTTGAAGGTCCATTCGACCTCAAATAAAATCTCGAGTCGATATGAAGTCAACTTTTTTTCGTTTTCACTAAGTATTTGAGTCGACAATCGCTCCTCTTGAAGGTCCATTCGAATTCAAATAAACACCTCGAGTCGATATGAAGTCAACTTTTTTTCGTTTTCTCGATGTATTTGGGACGACAATTGCTCCTCTTGAAGGTCCATTCGAACTCAAATGAACACCTCGAGTCGATATGAAGTCAACTTTTTTTGTTTTCACGAAGTATTTGAGTCGACAATTGCTCCTCTTGAAGGCCCATTCGAACTCAAATGAACACCTCGAGTCGATATGAAGCCAAATTTTTTTAGTTTTCTCGAAGTATTTGAGTCGACAATTGCTCCTCTTGAAGGTCCATTCGACCTCAAATAAAACCTCGAGTCGATATGAAGTCAACTTTTTTTCGTTTTCACTAAGTATTTGAGTCGACAATCGCTCCTCTTGAAGGTCCATTCGAATTCAAATAAACACCTCGAGTCGATATGAAGTCACCTTTTTTTCGTTTTCTCGATGTATTTTGGACGACAATTGCTCCTCTTGAAGGTCCATTCGAACTCAAATGAACACCTCGAGTCGATATGAAGTCAACTTTTTTTCGTTTTCACGAAGTATTTGAGTCGACAATCGCTCCTCTTGAAGGCCCATTCGAACTCAAATGAACACCTCGAGTCGATATGAAGTCAACTTTTTTTCGTTTTCACGAAGTATTTGAGTCGACAATCGCTCCTCTTGAAGGTCCATTCGAATTCAAATAAACACCTCGAGTCGATATGAAGTCAACTTTTTTTCGTTTTCTCGATGTATTTGGGACGACAATTGCTCCTCTTGAAGGTCCATTCGAACTCAAATGAACACCTCGAGTCGATATGAAGTCAACTTTTTTTCGTTTTCACGAAGTATTTGAGTCGACAATCGCTCCTCTTGAAGGTCCATTCGAACTCAAATGAACACCTCGAGTCGATATGAAGTCAACTTTTTTTGTTTTCACGAAGTATTTGAGTCGACAATTGCTCCTCTTGAAGGCCCATTCGAACTCAAATGAACACCTCGAGTCGATATGAAGTCTACTTTTTTTAGTTTTCTCGAAGTATTTGAGTCGACAATTGCTCCTCTTGAAGGTCCATTCGACCTCAAATAAAACCTCGAGTCGATATGAAGTCAACTTTTTTTCGTTTTCACTAAGTATTTGTGTCGACAATCGCTCCTCTTGAAGGTCCATTCGAATTCAAATAAACACCTCGAGTCGATATGAAGTCACCTTTTTTTCGTTTTCTCGATGTATTTTATACGACAATTGCTCCTCTTGAAGGTCCATTCGAACTCAAATGAACACCTCGAGTCGATATGAAGTCAACTTTTTTTCGTTTTCACGAAGTATTTGAGTCGACAATCGCTCCTCTTGAAGGCCCATTCGAACTCAAATGAACACCTCGAGTCGATATGAAGTCAACTTTTTTTGTTTTCACGAAGTATTTGAGTCGACAATTGCTCCTCTTGAAGGCCCATTCGAACTCAAATGAACACCTCGAGTCGATATGAAGTCAAATTTTTTTCGTTTTCACGAAGTATTTGAGTCGACAATCGCTCCTCTTGAAGGCCCATTCGAACTCAAATGAACACCTCGAGTCGATATGAAGTCAACTTTTTTTCGTTTTCACGAAGTATTTGAGTCGACAATCGCTCCTCTTGAAGGTCCATTCGAACTCAAATGAACACCTCGAGTCGATATGAAGTCAACTTTTTTCGTTTTCACTAAGTATTTGAGTCGACAATCGCTCCTCTTGAAGGTCCATTCGAACTCAAATGAAAACCTCGAGTAGATATGAAGCCAACTTTTTTTCGTTTTCACGAAGTATTTGAGTCGACAATCGCTCCTCTTGAAGGCCCATTCGAACTCAAATGAACACCTCGAGTCGATATGAAGTCAACTTTTTTTCGTTTTCACGAAGTATTTGAGTCGACAATTTCTCTTCTTGAAGGTCCATTCGAATTCAAATAAACACCTCGAGTCGATATGAAGTCAACTTTTTTTCGTTTTCTCGATGTATTTGGGACGACAATTGCTCCTCTTGAAGGTCCATTCGAACTCAAATGAACACCTCGAGTCGATATGAAGTCAACTTTTTTTCGTTTTCACGAAGTATTTGAGTCGACAATCGCTCCTCTTGAAGGTCCATTCGAACTCAAATGAACACCTCGAGTCGATATGAAGTCAACTTTTTTTGTATGTATGATTTGGTATAATACAGTATGGTATGATAGGAAAGAAATTCGTATGGTATGGTATGAGTACGGTGAGAATATGGTATGTTGCCGATTTGCAATACAGTCTGGTATAGACAGAAGGGTGATCTGCACAAGGAAGATAATAAACCGTTGTGTCAAGAATTTGCAGAGTTTTTCGTTTTCACTAAGTATTTGAGTCGACAATCGCTCCACTCGAAGGTCCATTCGAACTCAAATAAACACCTCGAGTCGATATGAAGTCAACTTTTTTTAGTTTTCTCGAAGTATTTGAGTCGACAATTGCTCCTCTTGAAGGTCCATTCGAACTCAAATAAAACCTCGAGTCGATATGAAGTCAACTTTTTTTCGTTTTCACGAAGTATTTGAGTCGACAATCGCTCCTCTTGAAGGTCCATTCGAACTCAAATGAACACCTCGAGTCGATATGAAGTCAAATTTTTTTCGTTTTCACTTGATATTTGAGTCGACAATCGCTCCTCTTGAAGGTCCATTCGACCTCAAATGAACACCTCGAGTCGATATGAAGTCAACTTTTTTTCGTTTTCACTAAGTATTTGAGTCGACAATCGCTCCTCTTGAAGGTACATTCGAACTCAAATGAAAACCTCGAGTCGATATGAAGTCAACTTTTTTTCGTTTTCACGAAGTATTTGAGTCGACAATTTCTCTTCTTGAAGGTCTTTTCGACCTTTTGAAGGCCTATGAAGCCAACTTTTTTTCGTTTTCCCGAAGTATTTGAGTCGACAATCGCTCCTCTTGAAGGCCCATTCGAACTCAAATGAACACCTCGAGTCGATATGAAGTCAACTTTTTTTCGTTTTCACGAAGTATTTGAGTCGACAATTTCTCTTCTTGAAGGTCTTTTCGAATTCAAATAAACACCTCGGGTCGATATGAAGTCAACTTTTTTTCGTTTTCACGAAGTATTTGAGTCGACAATCACTCCTCTTGAAGGTCCATTCAAACTCAAATGAACACCTCGAGTCGATATGAAGTCAACTTTTTTTGTTTTCACGAAGTATTTGAGTCGACAATTGCTCCTCTTGGATGCCCATTCGAACTCAAATGAACACCCCGAGTCGATATGAAGTCAAATTTTTTTCGTTTTCACGAAGTATTTGAGTCGACAATTTCTCTTCTTGAAGGTCTTTTCGAATTCAAATAAACACCTCGGGTCGATATGAAGTCAACTTTTTTTCGTTTTCACTAAGTATTTGAGTCGACAATCGCTCCTCTTGAAGGTCCATTCGAACTCAAATGAACACGTCGAGTCGATATGAAGTCAACTTTTTTGTTTTCACGAAGTATTTGAGTCGACAATTGCTCCTCTTGAAGGCCCATTCGAACTCAAATGAACACCTCGAGTCGATATGAAGTCAACTTTTTTTCGTCTTCACTAAGTATTTGAGTCGACAATCGCTCCTCTTGAAGGTCCATTCGAACTCAAATGAAAACCTCGAGTAGATATGAAGCCAACTTTTTTTCGTTTTCCCGAAGTATTTGAGTCGACAATCGCTCCTCTTGAAGGCCCATTCGAACTCAAATGAACACCTCGAGTCGATATGAAGTCAACTTTTTTTCGTTTTCACGAAGTATTTGAGTCGACAATCGCTCCTCTTGAAGGTCCATTCGAACTCAAATGAACACCTCGAGTCGATATGAAGTCAACTTTTTTTCGTTTTCACTAAGTATTTGAGTCGACAATCGCTCCTCTTGAAGGTCCATTCGAACTCAAATGAAAACCTCGAGTAGATATGAAGCCAACTTTTTTTCGTTTTCCCGAAGTATTTGAGTCGACAATCGCTCCTCTTGAAGGCCCATTCGAACTCAAATGAACACCTCGAGTCGATATGAAGTCAACTTTTTTTCGTTTTCACGAAGTATTTGAGTCGACAATTTCTCTTCTTGAAGGTCTTTTCGAATTCAAATAAACACCTCGGGTCGATATGAAGTCAACTTTTTTTCGTTTTCACGAAGTATTTGAGTCGACAATCACTCCTCTTGAAGGTCCATTCGAACTCAAATGAACACCTCGAGTCGATATGAAGTCAACTTTTTTTGTTTTCACGAAGTATTTGAGTCGACAATTGCTCCTCTTGGATGCCCATTCGAACTCAAATGAACACCCCGAGTCGATATGAAGTCAAATTTTTTTCGTTTTCACGAAGTATTTGAGTCGACAATCGCTCCTCTTGAAGGTCCATTCGAACTCAAATGAACACCTCGAGTCGATATGAAGTCAACTTTTTTTCGTTTTCACTTAGTATTTGAGTCGACAATCGCTCCTCTTGAAGGTCCATTCGAACTCAAATGAACACCCCGAGTCGATATGAAGTCAAATTTTTTTCGTTTTCACGAAGTATTTGAGTCGACAATCGCTCCTCGTGAAGGTCCATTCGAACTCAAATGAACACCTCGAGTCGATATGAAGTCAACTTTTTTTCGTTTTCACTAAGTATTTGAGTCGACAATCGCTCCTCTTGAAGGTCCATTCGAACTCAAATGAAAACCTCGAGTAGATATGAAGCCAACTTTTTTTCGTTTTCCCGAAGTATTTGAGTCGACAATCGCTCCTCTTGAAGGCCCATTCGAACTCAAATGAACACCTCGAGTCGATATGAAGTCAACTTTTTTTCGTTTTCACGAAGTATTTGAGTCGACAATTTCTCTTCTTGAAGGTCTTTTCGAATTCAAATAAACACCTCGGGTCGATATGAAGTCAACTTTTTTTCGTTTTCACTAAGTATTTGAGTCGACAATCGCTCCTCTTGAAGGTCCATTCGAACTCAAATGAACACGTCGAGTCGATATGAAGTCAACTTTTTTGTTTTCACGAAGTATTTGAGTCGACAATTGCTCCTCTTGAAGGCCCATTCGAACTCAAATGAACACCTCGAGTCGATATGAAGTCAACTTTTTTTCGTCTTCACTAAGTATTTGAGTCGACAATCGCTCCTCTTGAAGGTCCATTCGAACTCAAATGAAAACCTCGAGTAGATATGAAGCCAACTTTTTTTCGTTTTCCCGAAGTATTTGAGTCGACAATCGCTCCTCTTGAAGGCCCATTCGAACTCAAATGAACACCTCGAGTCGATATGAAGTCAACTTTTTTTCGTTTTCACGAAGTATTTGAGTCGACAATCGCTCCTCTTGAAGGTCCATTCGAACTCAAATGAACACCTCGAGTCGATATGAAGTCAACTTTTTTTCGTTTTCACTAAGTATTTGAGTCGACAATCGCTCCTCTTGAAGGTCCATTCGAACTCAAATGAAAACCTCGAGTAGATATGAAGCCAACTTTTTTGGTTTATTATCTTCGATAATGAACCATTGGAATCGCCCAAAGAAAAAATTTTTTTAACCCCCCCTCAAAATTTGTTGGTTTACGTTTCAAGATACGTAGATTCAGAAAATCGAATAAAAAAAAATCCGTCCGTCCGCCGTACGCCGTACGCCGTACGCCGTACGCCGTACGCCGTACGCCGTACGCCGTCCGCGCCACTTTGCCCAGTTAGCGTTGAGTTAAAATTACGAAATTTTTTTTATGGGTTTCGACCAACCCCACAATGGTCCTCGAAACTTTTCAGAACCCTAGGTCAAGGGGAAGGGGTTCAAAACAAATTTTGAAAATTTGAAAATCTCATATCTCGAAAATTTCATATAGAACGGTATGTTTTTTATTTCATATTTAGATAGAGTTTGTTCCGTAGAATTTTTTAAGACCATCCGCAGCTTTGTAGGACCAGCCGTTCGTTCACAATGACGGCTCAAAGATTGTGCCTCACAACACGATCGTGACTCAAACTGTTGAAATACAGGTCCATTTTCATACTAACAAGCTCTTTGGAACATCATATGGCTTAAGTGATGTCGAGTTTGTTGTTCTGAGGTGCGTTTCGTGTTACGGAAATGAAGGTAATTTCGAATGTTTGTTGGTAGGTACTTCTTTTATAGAAAAATTATTACCGACGTAGTATTAAAAACCTCAGAATTATATGGTATTAATTAATCATAATTAATAATAATAATCATTAATAATAAATACACATGATTAATACCTAACAATAAATTATAATAATTTTCACTAGGTACTTGATAAAATTATTAATAATTAGTGATAATTCATAATAATAATTAATTTAACATTTAGGATCTAGACATTTAGACCTAGTGATCTAGACAGAAGGGTGATCTGTACAAAGAAGATAATGAACCGTTGTGTCAAGAATTTATTTCATATTTAGATAGAGTTTGTTCCGTAGAATTGTTTAAGACCATCCGCAGCTTTGTACGACCAGCCGTTCGTTCACAATGACGGCTCGAAGATTGTGCCTCACAACACGATCGTCACTCAAACTGTTGAAATACAGGTCCATTTTCATACTAACAAGCTCTTTGGAACATCATATGGCTTAAGTGATGTCGAGGTTGTTGTTCTGAGGTGCGTTTCGTGCTACGGAAATGAAGGTAATTTCGAATGTTTGTTGGTAGGTACTTCTTTTATAGAAAAATTATTACCGACGTAGTATTAAAAACCCCAGAATTATATCGTATTAATTAATCATAATTAATAATTATTATTATTAATACTAAATACAAATCATTAATACCTAACAATAAATTATAATAATTTTCACTAGGTACTTGATAAAATTATTAATTATTAGTGATAATTCATAATAATAATTAATCTAACATTTAGGATCTAGACATTTAGACCTAGTGATCTAGACAGAAGGGTGATCTGTACAAAGAAGATAATGAACCGTTGTGTCAAGAATTTGCAGAGTTTTCGTTTTCACGAAGTATTTGAGTCGACAATCGCTCCTCTTGAAGGCCCATTCGAACTCAAATGAACACCTCGAGTCGATATGAAGTCAACTTTTTTTCGTTTTCACTAAGTATTTGAGTCGACAATCGCTCTTGAAGGTCCATTCGAACTCAAATGAAAACCTCGAGTAGATATGAAGCCAACTTTTTTTCGTTTTCACGAAGTATTTGAGTCGACAATCGCTCCTCTTGAAGGCCCATTCGAACTCAAATGAACACCTCGAGTCGATATGAAGTCAACTTTTTTTCGTTTTCACGAAGTATTTGAGTCGACAATTTCTCTTCTTGAAGGTCCTTTCGAATTCAAATAAACACCTCGAGTCGATATGAAGTCAACTTTTTTTCGTTTTCACGTAGTATTTGAGTCGACAATCACTCCTCTTGAAGGTCCATTCGAACTCAAATGAACACCTCGAGTCGATATGAAGTCAACTTTTTTTGTATGTATGATTTGGTATAATACAGTATGGTATGATAGGAAAGAAATTCGTATGGTATGGTATGAGTACGGTGAGAATATGGTATGGTGCCGATTTGCAATACAGTCTGGTATAGACAGAAGGGTGATCTGCACAAGGAAGATAATAAACCGTTGTGTCAAGAATTTGCAGAGTTTTTCGTTTTCACGAAGTATTTGAGTCGACAATTTCTCTTCTTGAAGGTCCATTCGAACTCAAATGAACACCTCGAGTCGATATGAAGTCAACTTTTTTTCGTTTTCACTAAGTATTTGAGTCGACAATCGCTCCTCTTGAAGGTCCATTCGACCTCAAATAAAACCTCGAGTCGATATGAAGTCAACTTTTTTTCGTTTTCACTAAGTATTTGAGTCGACAATCGCTCCTCTTGAAGGTCCATTCGAATTCAAATAAACACCTCGAGTCGATATGAAGTCAACTTTTTTTCGTTTTCTCGATGTATTTGGGACGACAATTGCTCCTCTTGAAGGTCCATTCGAACTCAAATGAACACCTCGAGTCGTATGAAGTCAACTTTTTTTCGTTTTCACGAAGTATTTGAGTCGACAATCGCTCCTCTTGAAGGTCCATTCGAACTCAAATGAACACCTCGAGTCGATATGAAGTCAACTTTTTTTGTTTTCACGAAGTATTTGAGTCGACAATTGCTCCTCTTGAAGGCCCATTCGAACTCAAATGAACACCTCGAGTCGATATGAAGTCAAATTTTTTTCGTTTTCACGAAGTATTTGAGTCGACAATCGCTCCTCTTGAAGGCCCATTCGAACTCAAATGAACACTGTGAGGCCCGTGTCGCCTCCACCACTTTGTGAAGCCTGTCGGCTTCGTTAGGTTTTTCCCCCTGCTGCTGCAGTGGGGACTAGACAGTGGGGGCCACGGCCTCCAGATCGAGTTGTCCCAGGGCGGCGTCTGGAAAACCCTCCAAAACGGGGGCGGCAATAACGGGATAGGATTGACTAACAGAACGGGGAAAAAGGGGCCTTGAGGCCAAAACGGTTCCTATTTATGCAATGTTGGTGTTTTATTTATAGAATTTGTGCAGTTGGACAGTGAAGGTGAAATGTAAGGATATTTGACGAATGGGTTGAAATACAATGATATAAGCAAAATGAAATTTAGTGAACTTAAGTTTCTAGCTTATCTGCTAACTTAGGGTTTCTAGTTGATTGTTCCCGTATTCTAGTCCTACCTAGGCCTCCTGATAACACTTTTCCCGACCCGATATTACCGCGTGACGAATTTGACGGGTACCGACTAACCTTATACTCTCTTGACGAGGGCGGTCCACCCCGGACTTGGGAAGTTTCAGGTGCGAAGCAGGGAGCAGCTACCTCCCTTGGGCGCCTGGGCAGCAAGTCTCCTCGGAACTCAAGTAGCCAGCGGGGTGCTGACCTCTTCCTCCGCTGCGGTTGGTCCTCGGCTGATTTCTTGGGGGACTGATGGGCTCGTCCAGCGGAGATCAAGTGCAAGATGGTACGCACAGTGGCCTCAGGAACACAACCCTGATTCCTGGGTTTCCAGACGGTTTTGTTCTTTCCCCCGCCTTTTGCGGGGATCCAATCAGCCAATTTCCTCTGATTATTACTTGGAGAGGGGATCGTCAATCTCCAATCCGAATCATCTTGGGGCGTCATCATCAGCTCCGGTGGGGGTTGCACGCGCGGACTGTGTTTTGGCCACTTGGCGGTTTTCCGCTACCATACCCTGCTGCAATTTCTTCGGTGGGAACTGTCGATGTGCATCTTCCTTTTTCGGTGTTAGGTTTCCCGAGCTGCGGGAAGAATCTCTTGTTCGAGGAAAGTCAGGCGGCGTGAATACGATATGCCGTCTGACAGGTCCCCCTCCAAATTTGAAATTTTGCGTCGGAGTTGCCAAATTTCGGCGCAAAATTTGGGAGACAGCATGTGGGGTTTGGTTGATTTCCCTTGCGCGCGCGTTTCGCGGTGTGTACTTTTCGAATGTCGCACTTTTGGAGGACTTATGGAGGTCTTTAAAAATTTATGCCGAGTGGCTAGGTTACATCATTTTTGATTAAGAGCAATTTAACAAGTTTATTTCAATTTAACTAGTTTTACCAGTGTGAGACATGCCGTATGCCATAAGGTGTGCAGAATGAAGCTTGACCCCAAGTTGGTGGAGAGTATTTCAATTTACAAGTTACTATGTTATAGACTACGTTGTACACCCATGTGTTCCATGTTGTATAATATAGGTATCCTACAACAGACATTATCTGTTTGTTGGAAATAATGGTCAAGGTTTATCATACAAGTTTAGAAACCTAGTGATAATACGAGTATAATATATTATACTATATTGACAGAGCAAGGAAAACAATTGTCCATGTTACATATTTATATGCAATTAATATATTACGTTTTTAACTGTTTCATAGTTTATTATGATTCATTAGTCTACTACGATTGCATAAATTTCATTAATCATATTTCATTACTACATTTCCCATTAGTCCTTATCTGTCCCTTCATATATTTTGTAGATTAATACATGTATTGGTTGATCAATGAAAACAATTTGTCCATGTTATATATGTATATACAGTTAATATGTTACGATTATATATGGTTAAAGCGATTCATTCTACTCATTATATTCTAATAATATTATATTGTACCTAGTCTATTCTATCCTATCTATCCTAGAAATGGATTCTACCCCATTGTATAATTGACCCCCTTTTTTTTACCCCCCTTAATTGCCAGTCGTTCGTGCAAGTTTCACTGTAGGTTCCACTGGTTTGTATTGTTTTCAGCGTGTTGTCGGTGTACGCCGTGTTTGTCGAGTTTTTTTTTTCTTTTTGGAGCGTATAGGAAGAATGCTGTCGGTGTCTGCAGGAGTTCATGAATGTAGGGTTTGTCGAGTTTGAAAAATCCTATATGTGAATCGTTCGTAAGAGGATCGTTTGTTGTGAAGTATGTAGTTGTAATCTAGATGCATGTGGCATATGTAATGTTGTTCATGTGTGCGTAAGCATTGTTTTTGGACATGATTTTCAGATATTCCTAGGTATGTGAATTGATTTCCTGTGTTCCGACGGACGTATGCATCATGTTCGGGTTTGGCGTATTGAAATATGTCGTCTTGGTCGGCGTGTGCAATTGGTATGTATTTGATTAAGTGCAATGTGGACTCGCGTGCTATGATTGGCAAGTCGAGTTGAATGTAGATACCGTGGTGTGCTTGGATGTATTTGACTTGCCCCAATCTGAGAAATTTCATGATTTCAGCGTCCGTGTAGTTATGTTGTAAATATGGTAAGCATAGATTGTCGTTTAGCGCTTCCCGAACGTGTTCTATTTGTGGCTTGATGTCTCGTGGTTTGAAAAAATTTTCGCCTAGGCTGTGTATCTTTGCAAAATTGAAGTAGCCGAAGAATATATCGTTGTCCTGTCTAACCATCTGTAGTGTTATCATTAGGTCGTAGTAAAGGCTGTTTACGTATGATGTAATTTCGGCTGTGTGTAGTTCTACTTGCATCCGACGTATGATTGTGTCCTGGTTGTCCAATAACTGTGCGTAAACTTTGCGTGAGTCTCGTAACATCGCATGCATGGTTGTGTTTACGTATGCAATTATGTCTTTTTCATGTTTCAACACGCGGTTTTGGTTCCTAGTCAATTTTTCGAACGTTTCATTGATGTGTGTGGAGTCACTCTCTGCCATAGTGCCAAACAGGAATTTTTGCATTTCTCCGACTATGTTGAGCAGGCCCCGTTTTTGACGTTTTGTCGGGGTTATAAAAGTTGAGAGAAGTTGTACCTGATCGTTGACTCGCGCTTTTAGATTTAAAAGATTGTAACTCGTGAGATGAGGTGTCAGGGTCGCCTGGCAATCTCTGTAAAATTGTCCATATCTCGGCATGACGTCCGCG
The DNA here is from genome assembly GCA_963920205.1 of Stenodema calcarata. NCBI lineage: Eukaryota > Metazoa > Arthropoda > Insecta > Hemiptera > Miridae > Stenodema > Stenodema calcarata. The sequence continues at coordinate 2,124 of CAWUBA010000224.1, read as the reverse complement.
TATGCAGTGCTACAGAGGTCCGTAAGTGATTCCGCTCGATTAAGTATGTTATTGGTGACGTCGATTAGTTGCGTGACATTCATGAATGCCAATAATTTGACATTTCCCCGTTGTTCATTGATTTCCCCTTGATTGATTTCATACGCTATTTTTTCTGCCGGTACTTTTTCATACGTAAATTCTGCTCTCGCGTGGTGCACGGCTATCCATGCGCTGATGAAGAGAAGGGTGGTCCGTGGTCCCATCATATTCTTATTGTGCTTTGCTTGCGTCTCTCTGTAACAAGCAGACACGACGGTCTTGGGTTAGATAGGCCGCCGTGGTCCATGTGTCGTTCATTTCTTTGAACTGGCTCTATTTTATCGTAGTCGAGAGTTGTTGTGTTTGATTCTTCACGTGTCGTTCGTTTCAAGTGTGTCAGTCTTTCTTGACCGTTATCTCTGTCCCTTGTGCATGAGTCGCCTGTGAGCTTTTTCCGTCAGCAAAATGTGGTTCACCGCTTGCCATATCACTTGATGCGTTTATTGAGTGGGGGTTTTTCCCTACGTTGATTGGTCATAAGTCTCCCCTCCGTATGTCGAGTCTTTTGCTGAAGTGTGACCTCAGTGTAATTTCGGTCGCGGCCCGTGTTTTTTCGATGTGTTCCTTTGGTGTGTTCGGTGGGTTCCTGTGTGTCTCCTGTGTTCTTACTCAGTACCTGTAGTACTGGATTTGGGGTCATGGAGGCCGTTGTATTGAAGCTGGTGTGCACTATGGTCCATGGGGTGGTTTTTCTCTGTGCTTTCTTTTTTTCGATTTGGGTCATTCGACTGCGTCGCGAGTTCCTCTTCGCCGTTTCGCGCGCGTAGGTGCCTAATCTTTGTGAGTGAATGGTGATATATACCAGTGCGGATATGTTCTCGACCCCTCAGTCATCTGTAAGTACATAGCTATATTTTCGTTCATTGTTCACTCGTTTCTGATGTGACTATTCCGTCCAACGTTTTCTTAGAATCTGATGTAGTCATTGTCGATCGAATCCATTCCCGATGCGTTGTGTTTCAGTTTGTTTATTTATTTCTATTTTAGGCTAACTTATTTATTTATACACTCGTCGCGTTTTTTATTTATTTCTATTTTAGGTTAACTTATTTATTCATGTACTCGTCGAAATGTCACTAGGTCGGTGTGACTTCCATATGTTGCAATAACACTTCCGTGTTAATAGTTTCTTCTCGTTTTTTTTTTCTCGATTTTTATTTTCCTCTGTTACATTTTATTTTCACTTTATTTTATATTTCTCTTTCTTTTCTCTTTATTTATCTTTTTTCATTTATCTTCAATTCTCTTTTTTTTTTCTCTTTATTTCTCTTTCTTTTATTTCTCTTTTATTTCCATTGTGTTAATTATCTTTTTTTCCCGTATTTCATTTCTCATTTTTTCTTGATTCATCTGTCTTTTATTTCTCTTTATTTCCCTTTTTTATTATTTCTCTTTATTTCTTGTTCTTTTATTTCTCTTTATTTTCCTTTTTATTATTTCTCTTTTTTTTTCTCTTTATTTCATTTCTAATATTTCTTCATATCTCTTTTTTTCCATTTCTCTCTATTTCTATTTTTTTTATTCCCCTTTTATTAATTATCTTTTTTTTCTCTTTATTCCATTTCTCTTTTTTATCTTTATTTCTATTTCTTTTAGTTCTCTTTTTTATTATTTCTCTTTATTTATATTTTCCTATTATCTCTTTTTATATTTTTCTTTATATATCTATTTCATTAATCTTTTCTTTTTTTTTCATCTTTACATTATATCTCTTTATTATTCTTTGTTTCTCTTCATTTCTCTTCGTTTCTATTCTCCTTTTATTTCTCTGTATTTCATCATCTTTTTTTTTCTTTCTTCTTTTTCTTTTTTTTTGTGTTTTTTGGTTCGATATCGATTCTACCCTATCCTCGAGCGCTGTTCTTCGTCTATTGAATTTCTCTGCGTTTTGTAGGTACTGGTTTCTGTAGCGTGTTTATTTTTTATTATTTTTCCCCCCTTTTTCTCCAGTCTCGGCGCACTTTAGTAGGTTCCTTCGTATGCACGTTTTTTGAATGTAGTTGGGGTTTCTTAGCTTGTTTTGTGGTCCCTTGGTTCTGATGG
>CAWUBA010000223.1:0-27179 GCA_963920205.1 Stenodema calcarata | reverse complement strand
TGATAATGAACCATTGGAATCGCCCAAAGAAAAATTTTGGTTTATTATCGGAGATAATGAACCATTGGAATCGCCCAAAGAAAAAAAAATTTTAACCCCCCCTCAAAATTTGTTGGTTTACGTTTCAAGATACGTAGATTCAGAAAATCGAATAAAAAAAATCCGTCCGTCCGCCGTACCCCGTACGCCGTACGCCGTACCCCGTACGCCGTCCGCCGTCCGCCGTACCCCGTACGCCGTCCGCCGTCCGCCGTCCGCCGTCCGTGCCAGTTTGCCCAGTTAGCGTTGAGTTAAAAATTACGAATTTGGTTTCTGGGTTTGGACCAGCCCCACAATGATCCTCGAAACTTTTCATAACCCTAGGTCAAGGGGAAGGGGTTCAAAACGAATTTTGAAATTTTGAAAATTCCATATCTCGAAAAATTCATATTGAACGGTATGTTTTTTATTTCATATTTAGATAGAGTTTGTTCCGTAGAATTTTTTAAGACCATCCGCAGCTTTATACGACCAGCCGTTCGTTCACAATGACGGCTCAAAGGTTGTGCCTCACAACACGATCGTGAATCAAACTGTTGAAATACAGGTCCATTTTCATACTAACAAGCTCTTTGGAACATCATATGGCTTAAGTGATGTCGAGTTTGTTGTTCTGAGGTGCGTTTCGTGCTACGGAAATGAAGGTAATTTCGAATGTTTGTTGGTAGGTAGGTACTTCTTTTATAGAAAAATCATTACCGACGTAGTATTAAAAACCCCAGAATTATATCGTATTAATTAATCATAATTAATAATAATTATTATTATTAATAAATACGAATTATTAATACCTAACAATTAATTATAATAATTTTCACTAGGTACCTACTTGATGAAAATTTCATTAACAATTTAATTGTTAATAATTAGTGATAATTGATAATAATAATTAATCTAACATTTAGGATCTAGACATTTAGACCTAGTGATCTAGACAGAAGGGTGATCTGTACAAAGAAGATAATGAACCGTTGTGTCAAGAATTTGCAGAGAATTCTTTTTGGTTTATTATCTTCAAAATTTGTTGGTTTACGTTTCAAGATACGTAGATTCAGAAAATCGATAATATAAATCGCAATATTCACTCGGTTTCTCATCTGTAAAATTGTTTAAATAATACCTTTTTGTAATAATACAAATTAAATTTTGATGACGAGCTATTGACTTGAAATTTCAAAAATAGGTCAGAACTGGATCACAATGCAATATTCACTCGGTTTCTTGTCTGTAAAATTGTTTAAATAATACCTATTTGTTTAAACAAATTAAATTTTGATTATGAGCTAGATACTTGAATTTTCAATATAGGTCAGAAATGGATGACATTTCAATATTCACTCGGTTTGTATGACATGGTATGAGTATGGTATGGTATATTATTGCATGTATGATTTGGTATAATACAGTATGGTATGATAGGAAAGAAATTCGTATGGTATGGTATGAGTACGGTGAGAATATGGTATGGTGCCGATTTGCAATACAGTCTGGTATAGACAGAAGGGTGATCTGCACAAGGAAGAGAATAAACCGTTGTGTCAAGAAACGTAAACCAACAAATTTTGAGGGGGGGTTAAAATTTTTTTTTCTTTGGGCGATTCCAATGGTTCATTATCTCCGATAATAAACCAAAATTTTTTCTTTGGGCGATTCCAATGGTTCATTATCAGAGATAATAAACCAAAAATCCGTCCGTCCGCCGTACGCCGTCCGCCGTCCGCGCCACTTTGCCCAGTTAGCGTTGAGTTAAAATTACGAAATTTTTTTTATGGGTTTCGACCAACCCCACAATGGTCCTCGAAACTTTTCATAACCCTAGGTCAAGGGGAAGGGGTTCAAAACGAATTTTGAAATTTTGAAAATTTCATATCTTGAAAAATTCATATAATAATTCATATAATTCATCATTCATGTTTTTTATTTCATATTTAGATAGAGTTTGTTCCGTAGAATTTTTTAAGACCATCCGCAGCTTCGTACGACCAGCCGTTCGTTCACAATGAGGGCTCAAAGATTGTGCCTCACAACACGATCGTGTATCGAACTGTTGAAATACAGGTCCATTTTCATACTAACAAGCTCTTTGGAACATCATATGGCTTAAGTGATGTCGAGTTTGTTGTTCTGAGGTGCGTTTCGTGCTACGGAAATGAAGGTTATTTCGAATGTTTGTTGGTAAACCAACGATACTGTTTGCTGAATCAAAGCTGTTTGCTAGCAAGGATTTTAATGTCAAGTTCCTTTCTATACTGGTTTATGAATAATATTACTATCAGTAATTTTTTCTACTTATTTTTGGTGGAAGCAGTTTCTTTCTGAAAACGATCAAAACTGACTAATACTGTCATATGCGCTAAGCATATTGTTGATTGAGATAATAAATTCATGTCGAGTTCTGTAAACGATTGTGATCTTACTTTTTGCTTAGTTAGGAGTACTTACCAAAGATAATTTGCTGTGATTAATTTTTGTTTGTATCATCATTCCAGTTTCCTCTTATGAATGAAAATAATACGCTATAATAATTACTATACACTACCTCTATTTTTCATTATTTATTATCGAGTGAGAAAATTATGCATCCCTCTTTCTACAGGATTCTGGAAGTGCGGCGCTCCATCATCACCAAAGAGTAGATGAAGGTACGCAAAAAGGGGCGTAACGCAAGAAAATATAATAAAAATTGTTTTTTTTTAAAGTTCGTTTTTGGGAAAAAAATTCAAATCGCTTTTATTTTCAAAGCAACTTAATTTTCTTACCAAAAAGGAGGGTCCTTAACAACGAAGGATCTATCTACTGTAGAAGAGTCAGTACAGCGTTTTGAAGAAGGCCAAAACCTTCAATATTTCATCAGCTTCTCCAAATTCAGAGCTCATAATATGAGCTATTATGATAATATCATGAAAATGTCATATTATTATGATATCATCATGAAACTGAGCTTGATCTCTCATAAAAACCCGAGGAGGCAGAATGACTGACATAATAAAATACATTGAGAGAAATGTCATTAAAAATCTATCTTATCGGAAAACGATCTTTAATGGCAGCTGTAGCTCTTCGTAGCCATAAGTTCGCCTTAGTAGCGAAACCTGGCTACGCCATAAATCATGAGATATTGATGCACCTTGCGAGTTCCAGTCAGCTCACGAAGACAAACTGAAAAGCGCCGCTGCCAAGAAAGAAAGCTTCCCGTCCTGCGAATCCCGCGTCGAGGACTTCGCAATTGGCCAGGGGTTTTTTTTTTCTCTCTCTCTCTCTCCCCGGGCTCCGGAGCCTTTTTTCTCTTTTTATTTCAAGTCCTTTTTATTTGGTCAAGGAAGGAGCCTATGACATAGGACTTTCTCCGAGGGAGATGCCACCGATCCGTACAAGGAGCTACCCACCATATAACGGGACGAATCAAAGAAACAAAGGTAATTGCCGAGCCGTGGGGCTATGCGGTTGGTGCCTCCTCTTCCGATGATATTCTTTTTCTATCTCTCGGCCGTTTTTGCTGAAGAAGACCTGCCGACGGGACGGGGAGATGGGAAATGTAACTATAGGAAGCTCTAGTGACTACTCAACTAGGTAATTCATTTTATAATATTAAATCCTTGGGAGATATCGATGAAATATAGAAAAGACGTTGAGACCCCATCCATTGTGTCAAAACATTCGCGTAATTGTGCGACCGGTGCTGCCATGTTCCGCCATCGGCAACAATCACAAACGCGACCTGCCAGCTCAACTTCGCTTCGCCGAAATCGGTGCTTCCAATCAGACTCTCTCGCGTGTTATCGCCAGTTATTTCTTCCTTTTGTCTACGTCTCGCTTTATTCCCATTTGATTCTATTGATTTCATCACCATTATTCGACTGTTTAATTTAAATTCAAATAAGTGTGGAGAACTGGCTCTTGCTCATACCTTGCTCTATTCCACATGACATTTAATTTTGAAATTTACCTATACAGTCCACTTTCTCACCAGTACGATCACTGACAAGTAGTCCTTCGAGCCTGATCGCGTCCATATATTGTATATAATAAATTAAACAGTCGAAATAACAATTCATCCGTTCCTTTTGAATCTATGTAATCTGATTCGCTTATTAGTTGCAATCAATTTGTTATATCATTATTCCTGTAACATTAAAGCTGTCAACGTGAGGGTGAATCATGCGACAGCTTCTCGGGTCAATGTTCATACTGGCCCAGCTGATTCGAACAGCACATGGTTTTCAGATATCGAGTTAATTATTAATAATTCAAACAAGGTAGGTACTTGATGATAATGATTATTAATTACGATAATTCATACCTATTAATCTAGCTTTTAGTGATCTAGAAAGAAGAATGATCTGTACAAAGAAGATAATAAACCGTTGTGTCAAGAATGTGCAGAGTTTTTTTTATAACAAACCAAAATCGAGACAACATTTATCATGAAACCAGTAAAATGGAGGCTTTTTACATAAAACCAGTTGTTTCTTTGAAAATTCGCTCCTATAGCCATCCATGCATCAGGACTTTGGAGTTTTACTTTATATACTTACCTAAATGATTTAAAATCTTTGGTTCTGCTGATGACACATCGGTTATTTTTCGTTGCAAAAGTTATAACGATCTGATTGATTCCATTAATTTTCATCTTTTTCGGAATAAAATTTATTCCGAAAAAGCATTTAATGCTACTTTGATTTGAATAAATTATTCCTAAATGTTGGCAAAACTTCAGTTCTCCGGTTTTCAATTGGAAATATAAGTCTCCCAACGAATTGTGCTGTGAAATTTCATTTGAATTATGCATTGCTGAATGATGATTATCATGTAATTGTACTTCTTATAACCACATAAGTTATAAGAAGCAAATTGAACATCTGTCATGGGAAGTTTGAAGGGTGGGAAAGGGGGGGGATTACCCATAAATTCTATAAATGGAACAGTCCAACAAGTGATACATCATTTTATAGGTTTTTTTTTTTTTTTTTTTTAAGCTGGACACGTATGTGAAGTCAGAATTGCAATATTCTACTTTGTTCTCAAACTGGAGCACTTTGAAGATGAAGAAACGTGGTGGTTACTCTGGATGTTCTTCACGGTTCATCTGCTCTAATCTGATACCTAACGGAATGAGGTATCGTAATTCTGACTTAACCATCGTATTCAACGTTGAAAAATCGAAAAACTTAGGTGTTACCTACTCGGCCAAAATTGGAGACCGAATTATATATAAAACCAGTAAAATGGAGACATGTTACATAAAATCAGTTATGACTTCAAATATTCGCTCTTATGGCCATGCTGCATGACTGTGGATTAATTCGATTATTAAATATGATATCATTCTTTGATGGGGAGCCTGTGAGTCAAAAGTTAAGAAAGTCCATATTATGCAAAGTAGGCTGTTAAGAATAATATTGGGTAAAAACTCTAGGTATTTTACCACATTGCTGTTCAAGCTTTTCAAAGTTTAAAATACCTATTAATCAAATTTTTCATCATTTGTTCACCTATGTACCCTAGGCATTCAATCTATTCATTTATCCAGTTCACTTACTACTCGAGTCTCAGTTCAACCTCCGAGCGGTAAACATCTAACGTTCGCGAAAGTGTTAACGCTGTGGCCTCTGCGGCCTTGTTTTGGTCAAACATCTAAGCTGACGTTCGCGAAAGTGTTAACGCTGTGGCCTCCGCGGCCTTGTTTTAAAAACAACTGTCCGCGAGTTTAGTGTCGAGTTGGCGACGGTCAATATGGAAAATTCCACCTCAGAATATCAGGTAGCATTAAAATATGCCCGTAATGCCCTTTCAAATGATTATATTAAACCAAAGGATGAGATTCTGTTCAATGAAATCCATGCGTATAGGACCACTCTCTCACATCTATGTGATGTGCTAGAGAAAGCAGAAGCAGAAATCGTTTATTTAAAGCAAAAAAATCTATTAATCAACGTCAAATTAGCTTCCTTAGAGGATAATCAAGCTTCGACTGACCAACATAAATCAGAATCTGAAGGCGACCAAGAATATTGGACTGACGAAGAACAGTTAGCCTATGATACGGGTGCAGGTATAATTTTTAAGCCCGTCCCTCCCAAAAAACGAAAAAGGAAAAGTTCTCCCAATAACAAAAATGACAATGTAACCAAGAATCCTCAGAGAAAAGAGAAGGTTTACAAGCCCCCTCCCATTACGCTTGAGCCTTTGAATGACATTGCAAGCTTTCTAAAGCTAAAAGAGAAATTGAAAGAAATAGCACCCAATGCTATGACTTCAACATTGGCTGGTGGCCTAATCAAAATCAATGCCAGTGACTCAGATGAATACACTGCAATCGATAAGTATCTAGAAAGCATTCACTGTCTGTACTTTACTTATCAGAACAAGCAAACGCGGCCTTATTCAGCAATACTCAAAGGGCTTCCCGGGGGTATTGAAGAGTCAGTGATCCTGAGTACTCTCCAAAATGAGTACCCTGAAATCGGAGCGCTGAAGGTCAACCAAAAATTACAATGGAAGACCAAAGAAAAGCTTGACATGTACTTTGTCGAATTTAAAACAGGCTGCGATGTCAGCGAAATTCACGAAATTACCAGGCTGTACAACTGCAAGGTGAAATTCGAGGCCATCAGAACGAGTAAAATCGTTCCTCAATGCAAACGGTGTCAAGAATTTTCGCACACTCAGAACTACTGCAAGAAGCGCCCTAGGTGCGTGAAATGCGGCAAAAATCATGAAACCGCGACCTGTTTAAAACCAGAATCGGAAGCCCCGACATGTGCCAATTGCAGTGGAGAACATACTGCAAATTACCGCCGGTGCCCAGTCTTCGTGGCTGCGGCTAAAGAACATACAGTTAAAATCAGAGCAGTAAAGGATCATCCTAGCTTTTCCAGTCAGCCGAGACGTATTGGGAACAGTGCTCAGCCAACCGCTACTTCAAGTGGAAATCAGAAGAGCCCAGATCAAAGGGGAACTACTAAAAAGGTGAAATTTACTCCTAAAACCCCGATCTTAAGTGTAAATCGCTACTTTGGGCACACAAAATCATATGCGCAGGCAACAAAATCCGGCAGTGCTCAGCCAGTATCTCAACAGCCAGCGAAATCCATGGAGAGCATGTTGCAGACTCTGGTCACTCAGTTTGGTCAAATGCAACAGCAAATGCTCTCCTTGAGTCAGAAAATAGAGGCTTTGGAGAGCAAGTCAAAGCCTAGCCGTTCTTCCAAGCAATCACAATGAATAGCCTCAGAATCATGGCTTGGAATGCTAACGGGCTCAATGGGCGGAAGCTAGAGCTTGAGTTGGTTCTGAACTTCAGTAATATAGATATTTGTTTAATTTCAGAGACGCACTTCACAAAAGAGTCATATTTTAAAATAAAAGGATACAAATGTTATAATGCCCTCCACCCTAGCAATAAAGCACGAGGGGGCAGCGCTATATTGATCCGTGAAAATTTGAAACATTATGAATGTGCAAAGATTGAGACGCAGATGTTTCAGATATGTGCAATTTCCATTAAAACCAAGTCTTATGAGACTTCGATAGCAAGTATTTACTGTCCTCCAAAGCACAATATCAAACAAGAAGACTACACTGATGCATTCGAACTCTTAGGAAATCGATTCATTATTGGTGGAGACTTCAACGCGAAAAACACATGTTGGGGCTCTCGTGTCACTACGGCAAAAGGACGGGAGTTGTCCCAATATATGGCCAGCCACAATTGTGAACCATACTCAACTGGAACGCCAACATACTGGCCCACCGACAGAAATAGAAAACCTGACCTAATTGACTTCTTCATTATGAGAAATATCTCGGCTAACTACGCTCTTGTGGATGAGTGCTTTGATCTCAGCTCAGATCATTCACCAATCATCCTAACACTGAGCGAACGAATCATTCAGAAACCAAACAATCCAGTACTTGTCAATAAAAAGACGGATTGGGGTACATTCAAAATAGACATCAACCAGTACATCTATCTGAATGATGTCATTGAATGTCCTGCAGACATCGATCGGGAACTTGAACAACTCGTATATAACATCCAAACGGTCGCGTGGGAAAACACCCCTGAGGTGGTCAAGAAACTCAAAGGGTTCACTACCCATGTGAAGTTCTTACCATGATCAAGAAGAAGCGCAGAGCTAGGCGTAAATGGCAGCAAACGCGTATTCCAGACGACAAGGCAATATGGTATCTATATGCCAGTGAACTTCGTGATATGATTAAAGAGATCAAACAGGAAACGCAAGAAGAATTCATCACTTCCCTTGCCATCAATCGTGACGCTGATTATTCCCTGTGGAGAGCTACTAAGCATCTCAAACGTCCTATCGTCCAAGCACCACCAATCAAAGATGAAACTATCGGGAAGTGGATCAAGTCCAACCAAGAGAAGGCTGATGCATTTGCCCGTTATCTGGCCGACATCTTCAGACCAAATCCTGGAGACCCAGATGAGGAACCACTGGAAGAGGTTATTGTAACAGATCATGAAATCGAAATACCCCCAGTGACGGTTAAAGAAGTTCAAGAAACCATCCTTAATGAAATCAATCCAAAAAAGGCTCCTGGGTACGACCTGATCACGGGGCATATCCTTAAAAACCTCCCACGGAAGGTCCTAATGAAAATCACCAAAATAATCAATGCCGCTATCAAACTTCGTTATGTACCTCAATTGTGGAAATTAGCTGAAGTGATCAAGATTCAGAAACCTGGTAAGCCAGCCGAAAAATTAACATCCTACCGGCCAATATCCCTTCTTCCAGTGTTATCAAAACTATTTGAGAAGCTCATCCACAAGCGGCTGATGTCAGTCGTAGAAGAACGCAATCTGGTCCCTTCTCATCAATTTGGTTTCCGACAAAAGCACTCTACCATTGACCAGGTGCATCGAATTACGAGTGTGATTGAGGAGGCACTAGAAAACAAGCAAGTTTGCTCGGCCATCTTTCTCGACGTAACCCAAGCGTTTGACAAAGTTTGGCACGATGGACTAAACCACAAGCTCCGAAGAATGTTGCCAGCAAAATATGCTGAATTATTGCAATCCTATCTATCAGATCGATTCTTCAGGGTAAAGCATGAAGATGCCTACTCAGAAGTGCACCGAATACATGCTGGAGTTCCCCAAGGAAGTGTACTTGGCCCACTCCTGTACGTCCTGTTCACCAGCGATATGCCAGAACGAGAGGAGAATACAATAGCAACGTTTGCAGATGACACAGCTGTCCTTGCAGTTGGTGAAACAAATCACGTGACGATTCCCAAGCTCAGAAGATCTATTAAGAAACTCCAAGAATGGACATCAAAATGGAGGATCAAGATGAATGAAGCGAAATCAGTTCATGTCGACTTTACCAATCGTAAGCTCGACTATTTCCCCCTTCATCTCAACGGCAAGACTATACCGCACGCCAATGAAGCTAAATACCTGGGCATGACCCTGGATGCTAAATTGCGCTGGAAGGCGCATGTCAAGAAGAAAAAAGAAGAACTGGTGCTTAAGTTCAGGAAAATGTACTGGTTAATAGGCCGACGCTCAAAAATGTCGATCCAGAACAAATTAACCCTGTACAATCAAGTCCTCAAGCCTGTCTGGACTTACGGAGTGCAGTTGTGGGGCTGCACCGCTCAAAGTAACCGCTATATTATCCAACGTTTCCAAAACAATGTGCTGAGATGTTGTGTGGACGCCTACCGGTACACCAGAAATGTCCGGCTACACAAAGAACTTCGCATACCAACTGTCAATGAAGTCATCAAGGTTCAAGCCATAGCCCATCACAAGCGGTTACAAGTACACGTCAATGAAGAAGCTGTCCAGCTGCTCGACGTTGACGACCTACTCAGACGTCTCAAGAGAAAGAAGCCTCATGACCTGTGGAAGTGAGTGAAGGTGTTCTCGCGATAAGTCCGTTCAGTGAAATCAGTGATCGGTTTAAGTGCACAAAATTGCACTCCTAACTTTCAAAACTATAAGCGGCTTAGTTAAGTATCTAAGTTGTACTACAACCAATTCACATATATGTCAAAAATATGTTGCTAATAAGTTGTTACTTGGTGCAATAAATCATTTGAAAGAAAAAAAAAAAAAAAAAACTTACTACTCGTAATTACATTAGATTTCGGATCATCCTTCCAAAAGATAATACCGAGTTTTATAAGAGAAATTCCTATGCGCTCTTAGATATCTATTCCATAACGGCATCAATATTTTTTCTTTCCCAAAATTGTCCAGTTTTAAGAATGTGTTGAATATTTGTTTATGGATTATTTTTTTGCATTCCTGTTTCCTTGTAGATGTTTTATTTAGTTTTTGTGCATAGGTACTATTGAAGATTACAACCTACTTACTTGATGTTGAGATTAAGAAGTTACAACAGTTTGTCAATATTGTATGTCAACAGGTGTGTTGGGAGTGTTCTATGTTCGGTGTAAGAAAAATTAACTTAAAAAATATAGGTAATTGTTCACTAGTTCACTGAACTCTCTGTTTTAGGTACTTTATATTGTGGGAAGCTACCTACTGCTACAGCTTCGGTTTTGGCCTCGCTTCCTCCAACTCATCGTATGACTCAATTACAAGTTTTTAGATCAGATGTTCCAAAAAATTCTCGGAGTCAAATTTGTTCTTGCCAAAACCCTTCATGAAGTCCATTCCTTCACGTTAGACACGTACAACTTAAATATTAATTTGTTATACACCAGTTACAACTGTTGTGATCCGCATTCTATATTCTTGATCTTTACTTAATTGTAAATAATATTATGAAATCTTCCAAGGAGCACAAGTCCCAGGAACTTATTCCTTGGTGGGCAATTTTGTTTAATTTCTACTATTATTTCAATTTTTGTAAATATTGCTAATAAAAATCTTGAATCTTGAAAAGGAACTCGCAAAAATAAAATAAAACTCATCATCATCCATCAACCGGTCGGTAGCAACCTAAATTGGTCCGTGTCAGCGACATTCCGTCTAAAACACAGAAAAATGCAGTTGACTGCACTAATTGATTGATATTTGGAAGGAAGCCCTATTTGTCAGGTTTCTTGGGTAATAAGCGGCTCCCCAACCAAAAAAGTTAACGGAGCGATTCGTTTAAGCCCCTCGAAACCTATCAGGGGTCCCGATCACTAGCCGATAAGCCCGATATAATTTTATGGGGAGAAAACGTTGTACGCGTATGTAACAAGACGGTGTAACGACGTTTTTTTTTCGTTATAGCTTCCGGAATTCACCAACGAAAAATGTAGATAGGACACTTTATGGCCTCATTACGGTAGGTACCTATGATGGGAAAGAGGTTTTGATGATGAGGTCTTTACTCAACATCACGCGTTGTGATAAAAATGGTTAGACAACACATCTGTAACACACAGCACAGGACATTGTATGTCTACCTCTTATTTTTATTAGCGAATTTTCGAAGAAAATGTAGCTATTGTTCTTGGTCCAAAATTTTTAAAACTCGAATTATAGAACGAATTTTCAGAACAAAATCCGTTTCATACCATCCTGAATCCACTGCCAAGACTACAAAAATTATATTAACATACCTATGTAAAAATCTGTCTTGGCAATCGAAAGGCCAAGTTCGTAGATGGGCAGAATCAGGCCACTCTAAGGGGGGGGGGGGTGTTTGGGTGGGGGGGGGGGAATTCCTCATAAATTCCCAAAATAGAACAATCTGACAAGTGACACCCCATTATGGTCTGTTTATGCTGAACACGATGGTGAAACCCGAATTGCGATACCTCATTCCGTTCTCAATCTTGAGCACTTATAAGTGCTTCTTGCACTTATAAATCTTCTATAGAAGATGAAGAAACGTGGTTGTCACTTGATATGGGTCATTCTCCCAGAAACCTAGAATCGCTGTCCAGAAGACTTTGTGCCTTTTGTGTTGCATTTATGGTTCTAAAAAAAATGCATAAAAAACAAGATAGTCTGTTCATTAATATCCATATCTAGTGGAAATTATAGAATAATTCTATTTATTGTTAAAAAATCTTGGAATACTGAATTTTTCATTCACTCACCTTGTCCAAACTGGAAGTTCCCAACTTCAACTTTCACTACGTCATTTATTGACATTGATTCTGCTGTTTAAAAAAATGTGCATAATTCGATGATACCTCTAGATCGCAAAATGGAATGGTACAGATTTTAAAATCATTCACTATCAAAGCAGTGAATTTTCAAGGTTGTGTCCGAGCTTCTTGATTCATTCACTCACCTCGGTAGATTTTCTCCGTTTATGGCGGGAAGCGCGTTATTTTCGCGGGAAACTGAATTTCAGGCCAAACGCGCGTCTATCAGCTGATCGTTCGCTCCACTCGAAGACCTACAGACTAAATAGTACCTACAGACCTCCGAGCGAGAAAGTGTTCAGCTGAACGTGCGCGTGTTTTAATTGAACTTCATTCACTCACCCTCATCAACAAGGTAAGCAATGACGATTAATTTTTTCGGGAACCACCACTGGGTGCGGCATGATAAACTCGAAATACGCCACCCTTTCCTTTCTCGATAAAATCATGACCAATCCGAGAAAAAAAAATTGATCATGTTTTCTTCATTCACTCACCTTTCATTCACTCACCATGATGCTGGCGAGTGAATGAATACTGTTCGGCCCCAGAGCTCACCTCTGGAGACCTCAGCCCCATAGTTCAGAGACCTCAGCCGTAGTTCCCATTATTCCCGCTACTAGCGTCTTTCCAGTTTCTTCATCTCACTCCACACAACTTCCTCCATACCGAAATTCCTACACACCGACTCCATAACACTTACCTTCACTTGCGAATATTTACCGAATAAAGACAATTACACGATTTCCCCAACACACAATAATTTCCGAATATTATTTACTAAATCATAAATGCCAGTTGGGGTAGCATGCTGAGAGAAAGGGCAACAGATGAATTACCTTATGGATACTTATGAATATTAATGTCGTGATGTAACGGCCATCTTTCTCTCCCCGAACGCCTGTTTCGTCAGTCAGTCTAATCGCCTTACCTGTGTTATTTCGTGCTCCCCAATTTCCAATATATTCCAGTTGTAATTCAAAATAAACTACCGATTTACCGACGCAATTGTTTTGTGAATAATCCCGAGACTATCGTACAAATACTGAAGCGAACATGTGGCTGCATTCAATAATTTATCTTTTTTTATGTTAGATAACATTCAGCAGAGGATTTAATGCTAAATTGAATGGGTTTTTTTCGATTTGCTCTACGATAAAAATAGTTTGGGAATAAGACTATGTTTTATATCTTTCAACGTCTGCTGCAGCTTGAATTTCCACACCTGCAGTTAGCAACGTGGAATTATAGTCAGTCATGTTATTCCTGTTTGTGGAATGGTTGCGAAGAAGGGATTCTCTTGCCCATTTTTGTTGAGGAATGACCGTGTTAAATGTGCCAAAAAATAGTACTTTTTTTTTTAGATGAAAGTTGTTTGAAAAGTTCGTAATTTGAATTATTTTTTAAACCGCTAATCAGGTGGATTTCCGAGTTGCTGGGTACCACATTATGTTCGCTTTCAATAGAGGACAGCTTCCAATTTTTTGGGGCCACCTATTTGCACCTCGAAATTTTCGGATTCATAAACTTCAAATTCTAGGTTTCTGGGAGAATGACCCATATGATCGTCATGGTTAGTCAGCTCTAATCTGATGACGGAATGCGATATCGCAATTATGACTTCACCGTCGTGTTCAGCGTCGAAATGTCCAAAAGCTGTGCTGGGGTTTCGGGTTGTTTGGGGGGAGGGGAGAGTTGTACCCATAAATTCTAAAAATGAAACGGTCTGTCAAATGACACCTCATTTTAGAAGTTTTTACACGCTGAATAAGATTAAGATTGGGAAGTCAGAATTGCTATACCTTATTCCGCTCTTAAACTGAAGCACTTTGAAGATGAAGAACCGTGGTTGGTACTTGAGATGTTCTTCATGTTCTTTAATGGAGACGTTTTACATAAAACCAATTATGGTTAAAAAATTCGCTCTTATAGTCATGCTGCAAGACTGTTTTTCTTTTTTTTTTCAATAATAATCTAAGTAAATACCTACCTAACTAAATTTAGAGACGATTTTCGTGTTCCTTGGGTATTTTCGAAAACATCCTCTACAGTTAGGTATTAGTTTCGCGTGAAATGGAGTCGAACCATGCCGATTTTGAATTTGGTGTCTGTTTGTCTGTCTGCCTGTCCTTCAATCACGCTAAGACGGGTCGATGGATCGAACCCTTCCCCCGTATTTAAATTGTTCCGTGATCGGGGAAGGTCATAGGGGGTTCACTTCCGGATCCGTTGAATTGGGGTTGGGGTATATAGGGAAGCCGAAATAAAAAAAAAATCTGTAAATTCTTGACACAACGGTTTATTATCTTCTTTACGCACATCACCCTTCTGTCTAGATCACTAAATGATATTAATAATTATTACGAATTATCGTTAACTAGCTGTGTACCCGCGCTTCACAACGGTAGAACAAACCAAACTGGTCAGAAACCTTCCCAATGTTCACACAACACAATTTCAATGTTCCACTCCAATTCGTCAAGTAGTTTTTGGATTGCCTGTAGACCCCCCCCCCCCCCCACACACACAACCTGTACCCCCCCTCCTAAATTGGTCAGAAACCTTCCCCAATGTTCACTCAACATTTTCCCTAAGGTTCATTCAGTTCGGTCAAGTAGTTTTGAAATCCCTGAAACACCCCCCCCCCCCCCCACAACTTACTAAGGACTCTCCCTACCTGGTCAGAAACCTTCCCCAATGTTCACACAACACAATTTCAAAGTTTCACTTCAATTCGTGAAGTAGTTTTTGGATTGTCGGTAACCCCCCCCCCCCCCCATACAACCTGTACACCACCCCCCCTCCTAAATTGGTCAGAAACCTTCCCCAATGTTCACTCAACATATTCCCGAAGTTTCATTCAGATCGGTCAAGTAGTTTCTAAATCCTGGTAATACCCCCCCCCCCCCTCCCCTTACCCTAACTGCCTCCCCCCCCATACTATTGACCCACCCTATCTGTTTAAAAACATTCCTCAATGTTCACACAACAAATTCCGAAAGTTGCACTCCAACCGGTCAAGTAGTTTTGAATGCCTGTAGACCCCCCCCTCTCACAACCTACACCCCGCCCCTTCCCACTAACATCCTGATTGAAGTACTACTTGAAAGTACTCGTCGAGCTAAATCCAGAGACTACTTACAATCGTATTTACGTTCAACCGTTCAAAAGTTATAAGCATAAACGTCCTCATAGAAGTGATTATAACACGTTTTTTAGTAGTATTTCATTCATAGCTTTTCAACGGATCCACAGATTTAAACGCAAATTTTTCATAAACCTTTCCAGATAAATTTTGCGTCAAATGGCACCAGCCGCAACTTTCTACGTTCAGCCGTTCTCAATTGATGATGAGACAAACAAACAAACAAACAAACAGACAGACACGATTTTATTATATACATAGATTATCAAAAATTATTATCAAGTAGTGTAAATTATTAATATTTATTGTTGGTTATTAAAAACTTCTATGCTTCATTATTAACATGTACCTACTCACATGTTTCCATTATGTTAAAAACCCAAGGGCGAAAAAAAATCCGCCCGCGACCGACCGATAGAGTTGAAATGAAATGGCGCGCCCGCTCGAAGGTGCTATCGAATGCTATTTGAAGGTAATGTCGAATGTTCGCCATATTTCGTAGTTACACAATAATTATATATTATTAGTAGAATTATTCTAATATATTAGGGAGTTCTCATAATCACCAGAGGTACCTACTCTCTTAACCTTCGAGCGGGCGCGCCACTTCATTTCAACTCTATCAGTCGGTCGCGGGCGGATTTTTTTTCAACATGGTAATGAAAACATGTGAGTAGGTTCATGTTAATAATGAAGCATAAAAGTTTTTAATAACCAACAATAAATATTAATAATTTACACTACTTGATAATAATATGAGTTCCCAGACACCCTAGATTCTCCTGCCCCGCTAATGACGCGACTTGTACACTTTGTTCAAAAACTGGACACTACCGAAAAGTTTGCAAGTCCAAACCCTCGAAGTCTGATCGACAAACATCCTATTCCACAGAGACTACGGTGGCCACCATCATATCTGCTGCTAGCCCAGGAAGCTTACAAAAATCCACTACCGAAATTTTCGTCAATGGTGTGAAATTGCGTGGCTTGATTGATACGGGAAGCTCTTTGTCTTTCGTTAACCATTCTCTTGTCGCGAAAATCAAAGCGACAATCTTACCCTACAGAAGACGGATATCGATGGCAAGCTCTTCATTGTTCACTGATACACTGGGGCAGTGCGAGGTTGACCTGGAAATGTCTGGCCACAAATATGAACACGTGAAAAGGTTGGCGATGAAAGATCTTTGTGCAGATGCAATCAAAAGTAATGACATCCTTAAAATTCACTCATCCGTAGAGATCCTCGTCCTCAGTTAAAAATCTATAGCCTATCTGTTGCCAGGGTGAAACCGGTGGCCCTCTTTGCTTGTCTATCACACCTAGCAAACCTCTAGCAACTAAATCGAACATAAGTTAACTATGTGACTGATTTCTAGGGAGGGATGATTGTGGTGATTATGAGAACTCCCTAATATCAAATGTTCGTCACGTTTCTTAGTTACACAATTCTAATATGTTCATTCGATTCTCAATTCTAACACGGTGTGTATTTTTGTTTATTAAGCCTTCTAATTGGGTACCTATGAACTATTCACTTTGTGATTCCATTTCAGTACCTACCTAAGAGCTTGAGTATTGCGCAGCTCAATCCCATTATTAATCGTTTCCAAGGCTAAGAGGGTCATAATGCAATACCTGAGTGGGTCAAAATTTATTGTGTTATGTATCTTTTTATAAAAACTTACAAGTTACCTATCGAAAGCAATGGTTGATAATATTATGATGAAGGGCAAAAATACACTGGAGACCAAAAAAACCGGCGCAGTTGAATTGTTGTCGCAGAGTCAAGTTTAAATCGATAACAGTTGGGTTTGAGTTAACAGTAAGGTCAATAACAAGGTTAACAGAGATTACGTGCAGAGGTCCATCCCTGTTTTTCCTTAACTATCCAGTTTTTTCCTGTAATGCTCTCTTGAATTCACGATAGAAGCCTACAGAAGCCTGCTGATGTTAATCTTCACTCCAGAGTCCGTGCTTTAGGTCCTCTACTCACCCCAGCACACCGAACGGCTCGTCTTCAATTTGCTAGAGATCACGCTGCTTAGACTGAGCTGCTTGGGTTTGCAGCAGGATCCGTCGCCCTTGGACGCCCTGATGCCGGTCTTCTGGTGTAGCTACCAGTTTCACGGTTTCCTGTAGGCTTCTATCGTGAATTCATGAGAGCATTACAGGAAAAAACTGGATAGTTAAGGAAAAACAGGGATGGACCTCGGCAAGTAATCTCTGTTAACCTTGTTATTGACCTTACTATTGACTCTAACCCAACTGTTATCGATTTAAACTTGACTCTTCGACAAAAATTCAACTGCGCCGGTTTTTTTGGTCTCCAGTGTATATTCATCATATTATGATGAAGGGCAAAAAAATGTTTAGAAAGAGCAAAAATCCCGTTACCTTTGATTAAAATTTGACCAAACATTTTCCAATGTACTTTTTAATTCCGCAATAAAATTTGTAAGCATCCAATATATTGCATTATAATGTATTTATTCATGTTCCTCTCGGGTGGCTAAACAATGCTTAAAATCCCATTACAAGGCGTGAGTCGTCATATATGTGCTTGTAGTCAGCTTAAGAAAAAAAAAGATATATTTTTTGGTTTATTATCTTCGATAATGAACCATTGGAATCGCCCAAAGAAAAAAATTTTTTAACCCCCCTCAAAATTTGTTGGTTTACGTTTCAAGATACGTAGATTCAGAAAATCGAATAAAAAAAAACTCTGCAAATTCTTGACACAACTGTTTATTATCTTCCTTGTGCAGATCACCCTTCTGTCTATACCAGACTGTGTTGCAAATCGGCACCATACCATATTCTCACCGTACTCATACCATACCATACAAATTTCTTTCCTATCGTACCATACTGTATTATACCAAATCATACATACAATAATATACCATACCATACTCATACCATGTCATACAAACCGAGTGAATATTGAAATGTCATCCATTTCTGACCTATTTTTAAAATTTCAAGTCCATAGCTCATCATCAAAATTTAATTTGTATTATTACAAAAAGGTATTATTTAAACAATTTTACAGATGAGAAACCGAGTGAATATTGCAATGTGGTCTATCCCCGACTCACGGTTAAAATTTCTAGACTGTAGTTTACCGGGAAGATGAAAAAAGGTAGTTTTATTCCGGGCGTCTGGGGGTTGGGTCACATAACGGCCGTTTTCGACGCGAAAGTTTAGTGTTTTTCCTAAACCTTTGCGCGGTCACTGTGAACGAACGGCTGGTCGCACAAAAATCCAATTGGTCTTAAAAGATTCGTAATGTTTCAGGTCATTCAAAGACGAACTAAAATTTACACGGTTAAGTTAAATATTTGGAGATAAGACATTGTCGAAATTTCAAAGTTCGTTTTGAACCCCTTCCCCTTGACCTAGGGTTATGAAAAGGTTCGAGGATCATTGTGGGGCTGGTCAAAACCCAGAAACCAAATTTTGTAATTTTAGCTCAACGCTAACTGGGCAAAGTGCCACGGACGGCGGACGGCGTACGGGTGACGGACGGATTTTTGGTTTATTATCTTCGATAATGAACCATTGGAATCGCCCAAAGAAATAATTTTTTTAACCCCCCCTCAAAATTTGTTGGTTTACGTTTCAAGATACGTAGATTCAGAAAATCGAATAAAAAAAAATCCGTCCGTCCGCCGTACGCCGTACGCCGTCCGCCGTCCGCCGTCCGCCGTCCGCCGTCCGCCGTCCGCCGTCCGCGCCACTTTGCCCAGTTAGCGTTGAGTTAAAATTACGAAATTTTTTTTATGGGTTTCGACCATCCCCACAATGGTCCTCGAAACTTTTCAGAACCCTAGGTCAAGGGGAAGGGGTTCAAAACAAATTTTGAAAATTTGAAAATCTCATATCTCGAAAAATTCATATAGAACGGTATGTTTTTTATTTCATATTTAGA
This sequence comes from Stenodema calcarata, assembly GCA_963920205.1. Classification (NCBI taxonomy): domain Eukaryota; kingdom Metazoa; phylum Arthropoda; class Insecta; order Hemiptera; family Miridae; genus Stenodema; species Stenodema calcarata. The sequence continues at coordinate 7,971 of CAWUBA010000223.1, read as the reverse complement.
TAGAGTTTGTTCCGTCGAATTTTTTAAGACCATCCGCAGCTTTCTACGACCAGCCGTTCGTTCACAATGAGGGCTCAAAGATTGTGCCTCACAACACGATCGTGTATCAAACTGTTGAAATACAGGTCCATTTTCATACTAACAAGCTCTTTGGAACATCATATGGCTTAAGTGATGTCGAGTTTGTTGTTCTGAGGTGCGTTTCGTGCTACTGAAATGAAGGTAATTTCGAATGTTTGTTGGTAGGTACTTGTTTTATAGAAAAATTATTACCGACGTAGTATTAAAAACCCCAGCATTATATCGTATTAATTGATCATAATTAATAATAATAATTATTAATGATAAATACGAATTATTAATACCTAACAATAAATTATAATAATTTTCACTAGTGTGTGTGGTTTTGTTGACCGTCAGTAACAATGATGTTGAGGGATGTCGATCCGAGCGACATCCCTCAACATCATTAATTTTCACTAGGTACTTGATAAAATTGTTAATAGTCAGTGATAATTGATAATAATAATTAATCTAACATTTAGGATATAGACATTCAGACCTAGTGATCTAGACAGAAGGGTGATCTGTACAAAGATGATAATGAACCGTTGTGTCAAGAATTTGCAGAGTTTTTTTTATTCGATTTTCTGAATCTACGTATCTTGAAACGTAAACCAACAAATTTTGAGGGGGGGTGTTTGCGCTTACCGTATTTTCGACCATAATCACATATCTAGTCAGTAGCATCATAACTATTATCAAGGCACTCAACCACTACACACGATCATCATAATTGCATGTGGCATTTGTTTATAACCTGATAATCGGAACCTTTTCGTTACCTTCTCTTTCATCTTCTTCCGTTATCATCATTCTTAGCTGTATTCTTTCATATATCTCTTCCACATGTCACATGCTTTACCAGTATCCACATACCAATGTTCCTTTTCTTATATATTTGTTGCCTGTATTTAGCTGTTAGTGAAATCTTTTCCGCATATTAAATTATTGAATATTTTTGTCTAATTGATGTGATTGTGCGCGAATAAACTCTGTGATATTAACTTTATCAACTATCAGCTGACAGTGACCGATCGTGAGTTCGCCGGCCTTTTCTTACCGGCAACCATTACCGTTTTTGATCTCGTTCGTTCTACTACCACAGTGCAATATTATTATTTAGTTATCCACCATTATCCGTCCATCCCTTCAAGAAACTTTTACGAATTACACGCGAAGTTCCTACCACCAAAATATACCCTCGAAATACCGTGGCCATTGTCATAACCGCCACTTGGGACTTCATGAAGTTGGACGACGCTGGGATAACTCTGCACCACACGGTTGACCAATTTACCCCCCTGGAGTCTGATCGTTGGGACCATCAGGAACTACCCTAGACCCTCTGACTGGAGGACTACTGAAGCCATCACCACAACCAGCTAAGCCAATTTAGTCGTTTATAAGTCTTAGCAGCTTCTAGTCCATAGCACTCTAGTCATTAGTCACCCAATCTAGTCAACCATATCCCTGTTTATCTATAAGTGGCCACCTAAATTTGAACGAATAGTTACCATTATCATAATATATATTGCAAACATTAATAACCCTACTCCCAGCACACAGTACATAATAAACCCTGTTATATGTTGATGTTTCATCAATCGAAATCTTGCCTTTAATTTGAACACCTACAATTCCTATTATTATTAGCTCATTAGTATTTTCTTTTCTCAGTTACACTGAGTGGTCCTTCGAGTCACCATACCATCCATCTACATCTCAGTTTTTTTTTCGTAGTATTGGACATTTGCAGCAGGCAAAACTGCACGTCTCTTACAAAACATTGTTGGTCCTTCGAGCCGGATATGAACCAACTGGATAGTGATTGTACTGTAACTGAGTTGTGGTGTTCAACATAGGAGTACGTAACTGTGATATATCTGTGCATCAACTAGTTTTTAGGTTTCTCTGTGATATTATCACGTAAGGTACTTGTGCTATAGGAAGGAGTGTTTCAGACATCATAATATTATCAACGTTTGCCTATTTATTATCAACTAACTTATTTATTGACTCTTTACCTTTATTTATTTTCATAGTTTATCTATCGTTGTTTTGCTTGTTCTTGTTGACCAATTTATTGAAACTTATTTTCGTTCCACCCACAACAAGGGTCATCGTCATCAATTTTCTACAGTCCACAATAGTGTCTATAGTGGTTTGACTGCCTTGATAATAGTTCGCCCTAATCATCATTTTCTCTTGCCTTTCCTGTTGCCAATCGAAAGTTCTGTTGCAGTACCCTATATCTGAATCATCTAGTCATCATGCAGGTTGCTACCGCATCAAGGGGAATCCGCAAGCTCAAAAGGATATATTCCGACATTGGGGAGGATATCCACTCAATGAAGACCGAAGGGGCATCAGCTATCAACAATGAAGCCGATCAAACTATCTTTTTAGGTATGTGCGGGGTATTGGATCTTCGATTCCAATCGTTCATGGACAAATTTGAGGAAGCCTGTGAGTATAGCGATAGTCATTCACTTGAGCCTTCTTTCCCCACTGCTACAGATCGTACCTACCGGGATACTGTCAAGTCCTGGTACTATGAGGCCCTTGGATACAAGGAGATACTCCAACGTAAACATAATCTGTCTCTGGAACAGAGTATGGCAGCATTGAACATAAGTAATACCGCTAGAACCTCTGCTCAACCTACGACTGTATCAACTAGATTGTTCCTACCACAAATCAAGATCAAACCATTTAAGGGTGATTTGTCTGAATGGCCTGCCTTCAAGCAAATCTTCTGTGCCCTGATTAGGGATGAACGCTCCTTGTCTGACGCTGAGCGCTTCCATTTTTTGGTGTCCTACCTGGAAGGGGCAGCATATGACACCATCAAACATATACCAACTATAGATACCAATTTTGAGCAGGCTTGGGAGGCACTCTCCAAGGTGTATGATGATGAACGAAAACTAGCGTGTTCATATCTGGAATGTTTTCTGTCTTTCAAACCCATTCTTGGGAAACCTACCGCTGAATCTCTCCAGCAATATCTTTCAAAGGTCACTGAGAGCATTACCTCTCTAAAGAACCTCAAAATACCGAATTTTTCCGATTATTTACTCTGTGAGTTGGCACTTAGAAGCTTGGATCCTAGCACTCGTGAGGAGTTTGAAACATCTATTATTGGTACTACCTATCCTACCTTTGATGCCTTACGGGTCTTCATTCAAAATAGATGTCAAGTCTTGAGAATCACGTCTGGCTCTGCTGTCATCAAACAGGGGTCCCAATCTCTGGGCACTCCTTGTACCAAACCAAAGTCGCCAAACTGGTTTACTCCTAAGAGTAACAGTCATGCCTTACTTACTCATTTGGGTCCTGGTTCTAGTCATAAATACTCCTCATCTAGTCAAAAACGTTCCTCTTCTAGTCAGAATCATTCATCTTCTAGTCAAAATCATTCACCTTCTAGTCTAAATCATTCATCATCTAGTCAAATGTCTTCTTTCAAGTCTCCTATATCCTGTTTTATATGTAAGGGAGCACACATCATCCGTTCCTGTCAACACTTTCTCCAGGCTACACCTCAGCAGCGTCTGGATATGTTAAATCAGTATCCAGGGTGTAGAAATTGCCTTCATCCACAGCATAAAACAAAGCAGTGTCAATCAAAATATCGATGTCGTCTGTGTGAAGGTCTACATCATTCTAGCCTTCACTTGTCAACTAATAATTCATCAACAGAACCTAGTAACTCATCATTGCAGCAAGCCGTACCTTCTAGCAACTGCAATAGTGCAGTAGAATCTTCTATCTTCACAGGTTCCAGCACTTCATCTGGAAGGCATGGAGTTTTGTTGGGAACAGTACTTGCAGCCATCAAGGATGTTCATGGAAACCTCAAACAATATCGTGGAGTTCTTGATGTTGGTTCGCAGTTCTCGTTTGTCACAGAGCAATGTGCCAAGGATCTGGGAAAGACTACTCGTCCATTCAACGGTGTTATATCTGGAGTCAACCACTCCCCATTAAATCATGTCTCAGGAAAGATCAACGTAACCTTCTTTCCAAAACTATCATCTACCTCAGCCCTCGAAACCGAGGCTGTTGTAGTACCATCTATAACACCTCCATTACCTCAGGTGGCATTGCACTCGTCACTCTGGCACGATTATTTATCGTATAATCTTGCAGACCCTGATTTTATCACTCCAGGGGAAATATCATTCCTCATTGGGGCCGACCTCTATGCTGAGGTTGTAACTGGTGCTCCCATTACCATTTGTCAGGACGGACCTCGCCTGATCAATACCATTTTTGGGTTTGTTGTTGTTGGTAGATACCACAATAATTCTCCCCACAAAACTAACAATTCATTATCATTATTGTCATGTGACTACACCAGCGTACAATTATCAACACCATTATCAACACCACAAACGTTTAACTCTTCATCTAGTTTTGCTGCCTTGGATCAACCGCTATCTCAGCCTGTGGATGCTAATCCATCTGTATCATTAACCCCATCTGCTACACAACCTGCTGGCGGTGTTCAATGGATTCCAAAAGCGACATCTCTGCCTGGATTCCCTGCATCGTCGAATATCTCCTGCACTTTACTAACAGCACCCCTACCATCATCGCAATCAACAGATTTCCCATTTGTTCCTGTTTCACCTAAATCAAACAGTGGGAATTCCGTCCGTACCTACCCACTCAATCAAGTGAACGAACCCCTTATCACTGCAGGACTCGTTTCTCCAAAATTTCGATCTCCACCCAGCCCTCCAAGTTCCAAACATTCAACGCCATCTACTGCTATCCGCCAAACGTCGATCTCTGCCAAACGTGGATCTCCGTCAACTGCACAGCCCCCGCAAGTCAGACCACCTCCAAGAGGAAACTCGTCTGCTTATTCATCTGTCCTCAGCAGGTCTGCATGGAACGTATGTTTAGGCCAGCACAGTACATTATCCCTGCGCCAATCAACCATTCCAAATGCGACTCCTGAGCAATCCTCTAGCATCTCAACCAGCAACCATCATCATCTGCTCGCTCGTTCACTTCATCACAAAGCTGTTCCGTCTACCAGTTCCTGATGAACCATACCAATCTCGTGATTCATCCACACCGATCTAGTCATCTCTGTTCCAACCGATCTAGTCATTCTGTTCCTGATATCAACGTCTTGAACACAGCTCTCTAACTTCTTGGCATCGTCGAAAATAGGGGGGAGTATGTTTGCGCTTACCGTATTTTCGACCATAATCACATATCTAGTCAGTAGCATCATAACTATTATCAAGGCACTCAACCACTACACACGATCATCATAATTGCATGTGGCATTTGTTTATAACCTGATAATCGGAACCTTTTCGTTACCTTCTCTTTCATCTTCTTCCGTTATCATCATTCTTAGCTGTATTCTTTCATATATCTCTTCCACATGTCACATGCTTTACCAGTATCCACATACCAATGTTCCTTTTCTTATATATTTGTTGCCTGTATTTAGCTGTTAGTGAAATCTTTTCCGCATATTAAATTATTGAATATTTTTGTCTAATTGATGTGATTGTGCGCGAATAAACTCTGTGATATTAACTTTATCAACTATCAGCTGACAGTGACCGATCGTGAGTTCGCCGGCCTTTTCTTACCGGCAACCATTACCGTTTTTGATCTCGTTCGTTCTACTACCACAGTGCAATATTATTATTTAGTTATCCACCATTATCCGTCCATCCCTTCAAGAAACTTTTACGAATTACACGCGAAGTTCCTACCACCAAAATATACCCTCGAAATACCGTGGCCATTGTCATAACCGCCACTTGGGACTTCATGAAGTTGGACGACGCTGGGATAACTCTGCACCACACGGTTGACCAATTTACCCCCCTGGAGTCTGATCGTTGGGACCATCAGGAACTACCCTAGACCCTCTGACTGGAGGACTACTGAAGCCATCACCACAACCAGCTAAGCCAATTTAGTCGTTTATAAGTCTTAGCAGCTTCTAGTCCATAGCACTCTAGTCATTAGTCACCCAATCTAGTCAACCATATCCCTGTTTATCTATAAGTGGCCACCTAAATTTGAACGAATAGTTACCATTATCATAATATATATTGCAAACATTAATAACCCTACTCCCAGCACACAGTACATAATAAACCCTGTTATATGTTGATGTTTCATCAATCGAAATCTTGCCTTTAATTTGAACACCTACAATTCCTATTATTATTAGCTCATTAGTATTTTCTTTTCTCAGTTACACTGAGTGGTCCTTCGAGTCACCATACCATCCATCTACATCTCAGTTTTTTTTTCGTAGTATTGGACATTTGCAGCAGGCAAAACTGCACGTCTCTTACAAAACAGGGGGTTAAAAAAGTTTTTTCTTTGGGCGATTCCAATGGTTCATTATCGAAGATAATAAACCAAAATCCGTCCGTCACCTGTACGCCGTCCGCCGTCCGTGGCACTTTGCCCAGTTAGCGTTGAGCTAAAATTACGAAATTTGGTTTCTGGGTTTGGACCAGCCCCACAATGATCATCGAAACTTTTCATAACCCTAGGTCAAGGGGAAGGGGTTCAAAACGAACTTTGAAATTTCGACAATGTCATATCTCTAAAAATTCTCATGAAACGGTGTAATTTTTAGTTCACTTTTGAATGACCTGAAAAATTACGAATCTTTTAAGACAAATTGGATTTTTGTGCGACCAGCCGTTCGTTCATAGTGAGCGCGCAAAGGTTTAGGAAAAACACTAAACTTCGCGACGAAAACAGCCGTTAGGTGGGTCCCGGGTAGCCGCCCAGAATAAAACTGCCTTTTTTCATCTTCCAGGTAAACTACAGTCTAGAAATTTTAACCGTCAGTCGGGGATAGACCACATTGCAATATTCACTCGGTTTCTCATCTGTAAAATTGTTTAAATAATGCCTTTTGGTTTATTATCTTCGATAATGAACCATTGGAATCGCCCAAAGAAAAAAAAATTTTAACCCCCCCTCAAAATTTGTTGGTTTACGTTTCAAGATACGTAGATTCAGAAAATCGAATAAAAAAAACTCTGCAAATTCTTGACACAACGGTTCATTATCTTCTTTGTACAGATCACCCTTCTGTCTAGATCACTAGGTCTAAATGTCTAGATCCTAAATGTTAGCTTCATTTTTTTCGAGATATGAGATTTTCAAATTTTCAAAATTCGTTTTGAACCCCTTCCCCTTGACCTAGGGTTATGAAAAGTTTCGAGGACCATTGTGGGGTTGGTCGATACCCTTAAAAAAAATTTCGTAATTTTAACTCAACGCTAACTGGGCAAAGTGGCGCGGACGGCGTACGGCGGACGGACGGATTTTGGTTTATTATCTTCGATAATGAACCATTGGAATCGCCCAAAGAAAAAAAATTTTAACCCCCCCTCAAAATTTGTTGGTTTACGTTTCAAGATACGTAGATTCAGAAAATCGAATAAAAGAACTCTGCAAATTCTTGACACAACGGTTCATTATCTTCCTTGTACAGATCACCCTTCTGTCTAGATCACTAGGTCTGAATGTCTATATCCTAAATGTTAGATTAATTATTATTATCATTTATCACAAATTATTAACAATTTTATCAAGTACCTAGTGAAAATTATTCTAATTTATTGTTAGGTATTAATAATTCGTATTTACTATTAATAATAATTATTATTACTTATGATTAATTAATACGATATAATTCTGGGGTTTTTAATACTACGTCGGTAATAATTTTTCTATAAAAGAAGTACCTACCAATAAACATTCGAAATTACCTTCATTTCCGTAGCACGAAACGCACCTCAGAACAACAAACTCGACATCACTTAAGCCATATGATGTTCCAAAGAGCTTGTTAGTATGAAAATGGACCTGTATTTCAACAGTTTGAGTCACGATCGTGTT